>VWZK01005867.1:0-19275 GCA_013396935.1 Baryphthengus martii
AAAATAAAATAAAATAAAATAAAATATGAGGATTGAAACTAATTTTGTAGTAGAAGGTTTATAACTGTTTTATCATAAACTCTTGGCTTAAAGGACTGCAGAAGAAGATAAGAAAATGGAAAATCCTAATATGAACCCTCTCCTCCATGAATGATTGCGGACATCTATAACTGTCCTCCAAAGCCAGGAAGATAATCATCTTTTACAGCAAGATTTCAAAAATACTAAGTAAATTTTATTCCTCAGGTGTTAAATAGGTGTAAGATTTGTATCATTGTTATGTAGTGTAGTGGCCCGTTATGGCACATTATTGGACATTGCTTCTTATTTCCTTAGTGCACCATCTGTTCATAACACTTTCAATAATTGGCTCCCATGGATAATATTAGTGTATAACAGAAAGGAAAGTTTGCCGATAATTCCCGAGGACGTTGCTTTAAACAGTAATCTGATAGACAGATAAGAAAGCATCAGCGTTTAGCAACCGGGGTTAAGACAGTGTACTCAGCTGCTTACTGTGTGCAGAAACTGATTTCCTCTGATGTGACACCTAAAATAGACCATGTGCACTGGAAATGACCCAAAATCTAAGTCAAATTGTAAGATGTTGACATTTGGCAGAAATGATGTGATTCCGTGTTATAAACCTAGTAAAAAAAAGAAAAAAAAAGAGAGCAAAATTTAAATTTTTTGTCCACAAAATTTCGGTTATTCTTTGACAACTGAACAGAAGATAACAACTTAATTGAAGGAAAAGATTGCATTATTTCAACCATATCCATGGAAAATCACTCTTGCTTACATCAGTAACAAAAATACAAATATTGTCATTCTGACATGGTTGAAGTATTTTATTTTTTTTTTCAGTCTATTGTGTTAACATAGAATTTTGGTTTTAGCTTAATTAGTTGTTCTACTTTCTAGAGGCTAGAGGTTTTATATAGTTCAAAGATATTCAATAGGGAAAGAAGTAGAGCCTTCATGTGGTTTCAGTCTTATTATTTGAACATTGAATGTCTCATTTTGCTTGACTTCCAGCTTATAAATTGAACAAAAATAGCACAATGGTTATCCATAGAGTGTGCTGTTGCTGAGTTCATTGTCATTATAAAAGAGATGGCCTAGTTTGTGACTAAGAAACAACAAAAATGACATTTAAACTACACATGAAACTGCTGCTTTTTAACCAGATAACATTATCTCGCAGAAAACTAAATGAATCTGTATGCTTCTAAAGCAACAGACAATCGTCAAATATATCCAGCCACTTAGTCTATAATATATTGGTTAAAAATCTCTAGAAAGATAAATCTCTAAGATTTCTTTAATTTCCAAATTAAGTTACATGAGGGGGGAAAAAATCAAAACCAAATGAATCTCAGAAGTATGATGAAACATTCTGCTACAGTGATCTATCATTTCCAGAAAAGGAGGACAGCTTTTTTTTTTTCTTTTTTTTCTGGGCTTATCCAAGACTATAGAAGAATTCTTATAAGATTCAAGAGTAACCACCAACGTCACCTACTTTTCTGCATTCAAAATGCTCTTTGTGACCTGGTCTTCAAGAGTCAAAACATATAGTACATCATATATATGAAAGAAATAAAACATCTCCACTCAAGAGAGGGTGAAGGAAATAAATCCTATGTTCCGACTAGAAGGCACTGCTTAACACACTGCTGGAAGACACTCAAATACAACAGCAGGAAAACGTTAATAAAGTTTTATAGATGTGTCTTCCTTAACTCAACAGTTAAAGGATACATGGGAGTTTTTATATTAAAACATCACAAAAATCCGTTTTGTAAATTACTCAGGCTTCAAATTTAGCATGAAACTCTTCAAAGGAAAATTCATATTATCTGTGATGTCCCTCAAAGTTAAGCTTGATTATCTCTGAGATTTCAGACCAACTAGAATGCATTTTAACTGACAAAGAAAATATGCATACATGCAAGAACTCAGAAAGTCATTTAGTAGATAAAGTGTTGAGAGATGGAATGAACTTTCAATGTAGTTGATGCAGTTAAGTAGTATAAACATATTTAAGAAAAAAAGAATATAAAATTGGGGAGACTAACAAGTTAAAGACGTGAATTATGTCTGGGATTCTATGTAGCTAGTTGTCCTCTTCAAAAATAAATATATTTATTACATTACTACTATGTTTTTTTCTTTAGTGTGCCAAGAGGCCAGCTTTGTATTACCAGTTTCCAAGTTAAAATCTATCTATCATGACGTAGGACAGGATGATTCACCAAAGAGCCGAATACTTATCAAAATAACCGTAAACTTATTGGCAGCGTGAGATGAACAGGGAATAAAGCCTCAAAGTCTCCCTCTACACATGTACATGAATGTGTATTTATGGATCTGTGCATATGTGTGTGTACATATAAAGCATTTTTAATTTTTTTTTTAAATAGTCCTTCACGGGAATAATGTCTCTTCCACCAGAATGGGGAACATGATTTTTCAATAGATTCATGTGCATTTGGGCAACTTCGGAGTTTAAGAACAAGCTCCAGCTGAACCTCTCCTACAGTTAAAGCATTTATCCTCTCTTCCAGGTTGGTTGTCCCATGTCTGATAATGCTCAGCTTCCTGCTGAAACTTTTCTTCTGTCAGAAAATGGTTAAGATTTTCCTCCTTTATTTGGCCAAGCCTGTTTTTAAAAAACTGTAGAAAACCTAATTAGCTGTTGGACACCTTCCACTGCAAAAGGCAGTTGAAACTAAGCAACTGACGCTAAAGATTTAGGTGTGATCATCACATAGTGTTATTTCTGTAGGAGACGAGACTGAAAAATAAGAAATCTTGTAAGGACCCGATAGGAATGGGAGACAGAAAGGGTATGTCAGATAAAATCCTCCAGAGAAAAATCTGTGTTTGTGCTTCTCATTTTCACACAGGTTTTTATTTGTGGACCTCAATACACCTTTTATCCCTATAGAGGAATGCATCTGTGTATATGCAAATATAGATGTATGTGAATACAGATACGTAAGCACAGGTGTATATGCATGAGAAACAATTTATGTGAGAAACACAGTAGTTCAATAGACAAAATGTTTGTCTGCCAGGTGGAGGGGCACAGAGCTATTGTGTAAAAAAATAAACACATTAAATGAAATCCTGACTCTGGCAGTAGAAACAATTGATTTAAGTACAGCAGGAATCTACCTTTGAGTTTGATACCTACTTAGGCTCTCTTTTTATTTTTCTCTTAAGTTTGCAAGCACAAAGCTGTACAAATCTGAAGCAGAAGAGGTTTTGCTCTGTATGAGCTGTGGAACAGCAGCAGCAACATGGAATTTCACTGGCTTTGTGAAGTCCTACAAAACTTTAACCTATGTATATCCTACTCTTGTGAAACACAATATAAAATCTCTCGTGTTTGAATAGATCAGGTTTAGAACTGCCGTTCAGCCCCTCACTGAAATCGTGCTATTAAAAGTGCAGATAGCAAAAGTATATTAGGCCATAACTGATGTAAGACAGCAGAAAGACAAGAGTTTAATTCCATGCAATGGTTGGGTGGTGAGACTAAACAAATGGACATACTTTTTCACAGTATAATTAGACCACAGCAATCTTTGCCTCAGGAGATTTTAAATGCCAGGTTTGTAAAGGAATTGAAAACCCCGAAATTTCTTGTGAGGGAGTGTGCTTGAAAAGCTGATGAAAAGTCTACTGAATATGAAGAAGGAGATGCATTCCCATTGGGGAAACCCCACTCTGGAAAAAGCTGGATGCCATCCCAAGAAATACCACCATGTGTTGAGCTGAATACATACATTTCCCTTAGCTAACGGACTTGCTGGGCTCACAATTCTAGGCTTGGTTAAATCTTGCTTCAAGTATAGAACAGCCATTGTTCTGATCCTAAACCTGTTCTTTTTTTGGTGCATTCTGATTGAGGCATCACAAGGTTAAAAATTAGACCGTTTGTATTATAATTCATTATTTTATTCATGGAATAACCAATTATAAGATAGGGTTTGACTTCTGTCAAACAGAAAACAGGGACTGTTCCTTGAATTTATTTTTATTAGGACTCTTTAGGCCATTTCTCTTTGTGAAATTAAAGTAAATGTCTCTTGAAGATGGGGATTTTTTTTGGTCATTAAAGCCAATAATTTTGCTATATTTTCATAATAAGACTTGGCAAAAATTGAGTTTGCATCATTTTCCCTAAGCAGTCTTCTGTGTCATATTTGATAAAATGTACTATACAGAAGTTTTATGTACATTAATTGGAAAGAATGTTGAGATAATGTGTTTATTAAAACCAACGTATAGCACTAAAATGCATTTTAAAAGATAGGAAAGAGGGATCATAATTCTTTTCTGCTCTGAAGTGCATTTTTTTTAATGTGTAATAATTCTGGAATTGCTTAATCTCTTGACAAAAACTCTATAAATTACAATAGTCTTCTAATGATCACAGGGTATTTCTTTCACTCTCAGGACGTTACCACTAGTGGGAATTATGGTCACACTTTAAGAGGATTTGATTCAGTATTAGGGCATCAATTGTGTGTTAATTAAATATCAATTGATTATTTAAAATGCATGTGCTGAGTTTTAGTGCATTTGTATTAGGTCCATAATGTGTAGATGGTGATTACAATTTTTGAACGATACATTACAGGCACCAGTACGACAGAAAATGTTTGAGTGATGCTGAAAAGTAAATAAAGCAACCGCTTGTTATTCAAGGAGTCAATGGCAGAAGTGGGTAAAAGGATGTTCCCTAGTAAGCCGTATTTATTATTGGTTGTGATGCTTAATGCAGCCATTTTAAAGCTTTACCAGGTCTGAGGGCTTGGTTTGCTTTGGTTTCCCACCACATGAGCAAGCTATCACAGGAAGAAAAAGATTTGAAGAAAAGGTGTAATTTCTCTCTTCTCACACCCTGGGGAATTACACACACTGGGGCAAATAGGAGTTTGTCACATAAAATAGATTTACTCTGTATCTATCCTATGTTGAATAGCCAGTAAGGGCAAGTAATGGTTTTTTTGCCTTTTTTTAAACATCGAGTCTAGCATCCATTACACATTCTGATCCATATCTGCTTGGTCAAAGACTGGATGAGAGCTTACGTTTCACAACAAAACATAGTCGATTATATAGGGGTTTGCTGGTGTTTAGTTTACCATGGGCTACACTAGGAGAGAAAAAAATCATCAGGCATGGCTTCTGTTGGAGGTGTGAGCTACAGATCAGGCTGAAATTATTTCACACTTTCATTACTTTGCAGAACTCCATGAATTTTGGGTTCTGTGTTACTTGAGTCAGCATACCTTGTGCATGGATGTGAAAGGTTCTTTTACCAAGAGAAACAGATAAAACGTAAACCAAGACATTAGAGAAGGAAACCAGATGTCAGTATGTTCCAATGCTAGCATAATAGGTATTATTTCAATGAAAAACTATGCCTCTGATTTTAGCATGTTTCCAGATTAGATATATAAAAACAACCCGTTCAATCTATTTAATCAAATACCCACCAAAACAAAAGAAACGTAGAAAATTCCTCTGCCTTTTTTCTGCATTGGACAGTTGCGTTCTATGGTAAGAAATTCAGGGTTTAAGTAGGTAAGTGCCTTAGACTATGGGATATTATAGCAGGAATGAAAATGACTCTAATTCCATTTGGACAATAGCAGCTGGTTTTATCTCCTGTGCCGGATTTACTTTTGGCACCGTTCCTGCTGTTTCCAGTGTGCAGACCCAGTGGGGGTGAGGACATCAAGAGTGAGTTTCTGTGAAGCATCATTGCCAAGATTCTGCCTTTCTTGAAAAGGAGGAAAAAGAGAGCGTAGATTTGAACAGACATTGGGCTGACAAGCCCAAAACCTGAAGTTCTGTGTTTAACCAGCAGAATGACCATGTAATAAGCAGACAATGGCAGTCCAGGCTTCGGTATGCGGGTCTGCCAGCATCTCTATTCAGAAGTGATCAGGGCTGTGAGTGAAAGGCCAGAACAAATCTTCATGGTCATGTATCCTAGTATCCAGGTATACATTTGGAGTGTTGTTAGCAGGTTGAAGGAGGTGATCCTGGCTCACTACTCAGCACCGATGAGGCCACACCTGGAGAACGTGTCTAGTTCTGGGCTCCTCAATAGAAGAGAGGCATGGACTTACTGAAGAATATCCAGTGAAGGGCACACCATCTAGAAGATCGAGGGAATGGAGTATCTCACCTATGAGGAAGTGCTGAGAGAGTTGGGACTATTCAGCCTGGAGAAGAGAAGGCTCAGGAGAGATCTTATCAATGTCTACAAACACCTGAAGGGAGGGTCCAAAGAGGATGGACCCAGGCTCTTTTCGCTTGTGCTCGGTGACAGAACAGGAGGCAATGGGCACAATCTGAAGTGCAGGAGGCTCCATCTGAACAGTAACACTAAAGGTGTCTGAGCACTGACACAGGTTTCCCACAAAGGCTGCGGAATCTCCATCCTTGGAGATAGATACCCAAAAGCCATTTGGACATGGTCCTGGACAACAGTTTCTAGATGGCCCTCAGTAAGGGCATTAGGCCGAATGACCTCCAGAAGTCCCTTCCAACTTTGGCCATTCTGTGATTCTACGATGCAGTCTTTAGCCTCCCTGCTGTGATTGCCAATAAGGACACTCACGGTAGTGATTTTTGTGCCTGGTTGGAGACTGGGCTAGGTGGAGACTAAATGCCAAAATTTCACATGAGACACTGGACAGAGGGCTGAATTCGGTCACGAACCAACAGAACTTAATGTAGGAAAAGAGCCAGAATTATCAAGGTCTGTACTGTCATCATCTGTGCCCCAGGTCAGTCCCCATCTTCAGCAAGGGTTCAAACCCTCTGCTGAGACCACATTGTCCTCTCTGTCCCATGCTCTGAGAATGACAGGCTTTAGTAATGATCACTGTGGGCCAGACGTGTACTCAGGTGGCAAGCAAGCTGCAGTAGCTCATGAGCTAGTCTATGTACCACCACACTGCAGTGAGACCCTTCAAAGTCCATTATTCTTATGTAGGAAAGGAAACCACCCGCTACCCCTTCATTTCAGAAGCAACATCCTCATTTTCAACTTAGATTGTTTTGCTACCTCCTCCCTCCCCTTCTCAGGGAGTAGAAATTCTTGCACTAGCTGGTCATACCTAGCATGAACACGTGAAGCTATGCAAGCATGAAGAGAGAATTTGTTTCTTGTTCCTTCCCAGCAGGGCTGCATCTGATCCTGCTAAATTCCAATCTTCAGTACTTCAACTGTCAGATAAGGGACTTTTATTTATTTATAAATTCACTGACCCCTTAGAAAGAGCATAGAAAATGTTGGGTATGTTGCTTTCTCTGAAATGGAAGTCTCTGGTTTCAGTGTATGTTACTCATCCGTAATTACCGGAAAGGTGGAGAAAAAGCAATAAGAAAAGGCTTGTTTGGGGGGAGGGTGTTTTACTTACTTGGTTTTAATTTCAGTATTCTTCCTTCAACACAGCTCTCCATCAGTATTATGTATAACTATGTGACTGGGTGGAAAATTGTAGCTAAAGGTAAGTGAAAAGCCAGCTGTGGTGTGTATCTTATTCTACTCACTGGATACAAGACAAAGCCCCACTTTGAAAGTGTGGAAATTGGGTATTATCTCTGCTATTCAGTAGGGAACAATAACAGGTTCTTCATATTGCAAGATAAGCACAGAAAAAACTGAGAAGCTCTTTATCAGTGAAAAATACTCTAAGAACAATACATGCACATTTGGATAGAAATAGAGAGTGATTACATTTAGACTAAAGTTAAGAAAAAGTGCTGCTTTCAAATCCTTTAAAAAAAAAAAAAAAAAAAGAGGAAAAAGTTAGATAAATATACTCTACCAGCAAAACCTGTTTAATCATATATACTGTGGTTGCTGTGACCAGTTTACAAGGACTGAACTTCTTTGATAAATAAATATAGAGATGAAATATTGCTTCTGTGTGTGGAGCTTGTTAGTCATATCCTGATGTGACACCGATGGCTCAGAGAGATAGAGGCAAAAAGAAGGGAAATACCATTGATCAAACAGGTAGTTGCTCACGGTGGTACTTCTACATATGCAAAATTTATCACACATAAACATCTACTGAGACACCTGTGCACAGACAGTTATACAATATCTATTCTCCATGAGAAAGGAATGATTTTAAACACAACACAAAACAACACAGAAAATACTGAACAAACTGTTTACCTTTGAAACAGCAACAGAAGAAAACAGAAACTCAGTCTTCCTACCTCCCAAGAGTGTACAGCATTATATAAGAATATTGTGCACAGTTAAACAAACATAAGAGTGAGAAAATTTCCCCAGGTGGGAAAGAAACCATTTTAAGACTTCACCTTTTTTTTTAACTGGTCAAAGTTTGGTCAGTAGAAGAAGGAGGCACAGCTCTGAAAGGAGTAGTGAGATAAGAAAAAGGAGATAACACCAGAAAGATTATCCTTTCCGTGCAAAGAGTGTGAACTCACTAATACATGTGCAACCCAACTAGTTAGGCTGGTATTGGAAAGAGAGTTACATTTAAAGTAAGAGATCAAGACCCACATGTCCCTTCCAGCTTCCTATTCTGAGATTTGGGAGAGTTGCAGAGCTAAAAGCTCCTCACGTCACCTGTGAAAGAGGTACAAACACTTGTGGTGGATGGGAAGGCCAGTGACTCCAAACATGGGTGTTAATGCCACCTGAGAAAAAAAAAAAGGAAATATTCTGCTGCTGATTCAGCAACCTTATGTCTAATTTAAAGTATAGAAGTACTTCAAATACTCATTGACTTCTGCACGACTACAATTTTTGAAATCCTAAGTAATTGGTTACCGTTTGGCATGCCAAACTGGACCTTAAAAGCTTGACACTAGGTGGGTACATAGTGCATGTGTGTGTATATACGTGCTTTCCTTCCTTGGGAAAGGGAGCTTTAAAGAATGAATTGAATTGTCTTAGTTTATTAAGCTTGTTCTGAGTATAACATTTTAAAAAATATTTCTCCAACCCGTCCATGCGCCCTAGACTAGGTATCTTGTTCTCACAGTGCGTATTGTAAAGCACACTGTGATACATCAAGTCAGATATCAAAATTACAGAGGAATGAATCATAGCAGACTGAAATTTTGGATAGCTCACTTTCCATGTCTGTGATTTGCAAAATGAGGCTGTTTTCTCTGGCTCCTTTTGTGCCTAAAGACAGCAAAGATTCAGCAAACAGTGGGAACATCCCATGTGCATTCACATGTGCACCTTCTTTCTGCCCGTAGCCAGCAGTCCAGATGTTCTGCCGGTACTACTTCTCTCTCCAGGCATTGCTTTCCTTCCATTCCACCAAGTAGCACATTATTCTTCTTTCTTCAGATAGCTAGCATTCAGTTCCAGCTTTAGTACCAGCCCTCCCTCATCCCCAATAGACTGCAAACATAGGTTAGGCATTCCCGGCTGAACCCCTTGAGCTGTTTGTCTGCTTGCATGCACATATCTGAGATCTGTCCGTAGGCCTCCCGCACTGCATGCCTGGTCCTCTCAGAAGTCGAGAGCTTAAACATAACCTCAATCCACAAGTCTAATATCCCCCATTTTAGGCTAGAGCTGGAATCTCAGAAGAGAAAAATGTGAAATAATGAAAACCTACCAACTATTGTTGGCCCTCAGATCTATTTCTGAGTGAAAGTTCTGGCCTGGCTTTCTCTTCTACAGGTCAGCTCCAGCATCCTCTAATGCAAACACCACAGTCTTAAAAGCACAGTGGTGTGTAACTCAGTGATTCATCATCCTGCAAGTCAGAACTCAAATAATAGTTTCCTAAGCAGGTAAGTACCATCATGTGATATATAAAAAAGCTGACAAGTAAAAAATATACAGGCAAGGATGTTTTTTCAAAGATTTACCCGTCAATACCCCTGGAGAAGTTGCTTAAATAAAACTGTAGTTTGTAAGTCTACGCTAAATGCTTGCCCTGAGGCCTTATTCCAGTCCCATTCATGCTGATGGAAGCAGAATCCACTGAGGCAGAAACAGCAGGCTGGAGTAGCTAAACTTCAGCTATGCTAAAATTCACGGCCTTTTGCAATCTCTTGCTTCTGCAGAAAGAATGAGGCAAATCAAGTCTGGGCTTTCCCTGTTCCTCTTGCTGACAAATTCTTTCTTACCCTATGCCCAAACATTTTCTGTCTGCTGACATCTGTTGTGTCTCTTATAGTCGCTGCTTTGTAGATCTGGAGGTTATGAACCAAGAAGGTTTGACAAATACAACACATCAAAAGCCTGAGAGGATCTCCTTCCTGCTTAGGACAACGGTTCAGTCTCGTAAAGGATGCTAAAATCTTCCTATGCCACGTTCTCTTCATGCTTTCCACATTAAGCTAGTGCTTGATGTATGTCAGGAAGCATTGCTCTTTATATTCTTCTCTTTTTTTTTTCATTTTATCTAAAGATGTTCTCATTATCCTTATAAATGCCTGTTTTTCTTTCTGAACTCTATGTCTCAGTGAAATCTTATGGCAGTGGGTTTGACTGATTAATTATGCATTGTATAAAAAGATACTCCCTTTTATCAGCTTGAATTTATTTCCTTTCAGTTTCATCTACTGTCTCATTATTCTTATCTCATGACAAAGGGCAAGTAAGTTTATCTTGTTTTAAAATCCCTTCATATCGTGTTCCCTCAATGTGCACCATTATATATCCCTTATAATAACAAGGATTCAATATGTCTTGATCTTTGGATGTTACCGGCTTTCAGTTTTTGTTTTTCCATATAGGCCTTGGTTAACTGGATTACCTCTGTGTTTCTAATAAAGATATTCTGCAGGTATTTAAAAGCAGTACAGGGACCTTGGGATAAAGGACTAGCAGCTAATATCCATTGTTTTTACACTGACCTCTAAGCTGTGTTCTGTACTCTGTGTAATAATTTGATTTCTGGAAGCCATGCTCATTCAATTTCGCAGTTTATGTTTCTAATCAACTCTAATTAGCTCTTCTCCAACCTATTTTTACTTTTTACTTTTACCATTTTTACCTTTTTTTACTCTCCTCTTGTCTAGAAAATTTCCTGTGGTTCATTTGCTTTACTATTCTTTTGCCCTTTGCTGAAGCGCTCTGCAAGCACAGAGTGACCATCAGGAGTTACCATGCTTTAGATTCTACCTCCCTTCCATCTCACTTAGCACAGTTGTACGGTATGGGACAATGTGCAGTCATCCCTCCTTCATCCTTAGGGTTCATATATCCCTATTCTGCTATGCTTTCATTTTTCCTGGTTAGAAGTTGAGCATACTAATTATGTAAAAGCATTAATCTGATGTGCAGTCATAAAAGGCATCTTTTTAACAAGGGAAACAAACCTCCAGGTAGAGATAGCTAACCTTAAACTGTCAGTAGAACCAACAATGTCTATTTGAGGCTGTTTCACTAGTGAGGCTGCAGTTTGAGCAGAGCTCAATCAAGTAGTGCACAGGAGGATCTGGTTTAGAGCTCACTCTCTACTACTTCTCTCCTATTGATCTCAGCTGTTGCCCAGTTTGGCTACATTTCCTGGTGTCTCCTTTCAGTAGAAATGTTTAGTAGTGGTCAGAAGGGCTGTATGGAGAGAATCCTTCTCAAGGACAAAAGGATTTCGTGGATTTTGTCACCACAAAAGGAATGAAGAGGGCAGTGTGTCTTAGTCACCTGGCTATGCAATGGGCTGCCCAGCTCTGGGAAGGATTCTGGTGGAAAAAAGTGGAAAGTAAAGTTTAAAAGTTTTGACCACTTGTATTTGAATATAAATTGCATTTAGTATAATAAGCAAAAAAAATCTTAAAAATCTGATTAAAGTTTCAATGTTGACAAGTCCTGTATGAATATTCTCATACAATTTTAGCTCCATTTTATTTTTCACCATAGTGTAAAGACAATTTATGACTGTATTAAACAATCTCCTTGTGATACAGAACACTGAAGGAGAAAACTGGTAGCATCTTACTATTGCAGGACAGATCATTTTCTCCTGGTATTAGCTTTATGCCTTATCACCAGAACTGTTCATCTGACCACGATTGTGGTGGAGGGGGAGGAAGCACAGAAGAGAGCATGACAAAAAGCAAACTCTTGCTCTGTTGAAACCATCTTACTGTAGTTTAATTAGAGGATTTCAGGAAGCCCCAGATTAGTAAATGGAAATCTTTGAGATTTGCCTTGGTAATTATTGGAATGAAATTTCAGGAGCTGAGATAATTCCCTGGGGAAAGTGCATTTGTGCACTTCAAATTAGCTGCTTATATGCTCACTTAGATTCTTTACATGCTTTCCAAACCACACTGGCATACTTAAAAGATATGCTCAAGTTGACATATTTAGAAGGAAGAAATCTTTGTAGATTACCTTACCAGAAATTTCCCCGCCGTATTTCATGCAGAGTGTTTTTCTTCCTCCTAGAAAAGATATCTCAGAGGAATTCAGTTCTTTCTCCAGGGACATCTATCTAAATCCCAAGAAATGAAAATTAGGGAAGTAAATGCATCTTATTTGAGAACTTCATCCCCTCTTGAAGTGATATATATCTGAAGCTCATGATCTATTCCCAGACTGGAGTAATTTCAACACCATGTATGAGTAACAGGGAGCCACAGTTTAAGGTTCAGTGGATCAGTGTGATCTCATAGGACTAACAAATGGAGTAGATACAATCAGAAAAGTGGGAAACTTTAGCTGTTGAAGGCCCATAGCTTGTGCTTCCAGCCTAAACCACTTTCAGGTATCAGATTATAAAGATATGACTTTTCTACTGTTTTAATTGGAAGGTTTTACAGCATCCCTTATGCTTCTGAGTTAGGGCAACTGTCAAATGTTTCGAAATGTGTTCTTGTAAGCCCACATCTTTTTGTTTAACTATTAAAATCTCCTCTTATTCTTTTACTTATATGTAGAGTTCTGATAAACTACTAATTCTCTAGTGATAATTCCAGAATTGCACCAGTATGAAATTCTGAGAAAACAAAGCAAAATTTACCTAGCTGCAAAGTTACACAGATTTAAACACACTTCTTCAGATCGCTTTTAGAGTTGCTATGGTGTTTCCATGTGAAGGTACGAGCTGTTAACCAGCACGGACAAAAGCATACGTGTGACTATGAGGGTTATCGAATTGCCCGGGTACACGGGTAGGTAGTGCTGTTTGAGGTATCTGTCTCAGATAATGCCTCTGGCTTTCAGCAGCCCCTCCAGAAGGGCATGACTGTATCTGCCAAGCCCCTGCAGCTGTCTTGGGTTTGCTTGTCTCATTGCAACGGTGCTGAATGCTTACCTGGAGTTAACGGAACCCCTTACTGAGCACCACTGGAAGCTAGGGTGTCAACTCCTGCTGAGGCCTTTTTAAGGTATTATGCCTTCAGAAATCTCCACCAAAGTCTGTATAGCCACTGTTCCTTGTTTTCCATACAGACACAATTAAATATTGGTGTGTTCCGTAGCCCACAGGAAGTGTAGGGAGCATGACCATTCCTGGCTGCACTCCTAGTATGGCTGAATCTCAGACTTGAATTCATAAATAAAAAGCTCATGCAAATTAGCTTACTTATTTGCAGTTAGGATGATGCTGGCACTTGTCATAATCATGTATTCTACATTTATTTCTATCTCTCAGCTAGTGTTTCTTTCAATTATTCATATTTTTATCTCCTGTTATTTGTTATGTTATGGTGTAACTCGGCTTGCCCATTTCTGTGGCCAAAGCTGAAATTGCAACATTCAAATAAATCAGCTTTTTCGTCTTCTCTTTTGTTCCATTTTTTGAAAAGAAAACAAAAACTATGTCTTTTATCTATTCAGTAAGAGATAGTTAGTCTTTCTTAGTCTGTGGAACTAAGATGGATTCCTTTTTCTCTTTCCCCCTCAAAAATTCCATTATTAAACTGTAATTTAGATGATGAGTAAGGAAGAGCTTTGATACGGGGATAATATTAAAACACCTGAAGAAGCACACACAGAAACTTAATTTTCCTTTTGGCTAAAATACCCAGTAAAATAATAGTTATTATATCATAGCAGTTTAAAAGGTTTGTTCATGATCGTTATCCAGCCATTTTACACAGGATGAAAATCTGAGTGAAATGTCTTGACCCAATTCCTATAGAGTCAATGACAAATCTGGGGTCAGAGATAAAATCGCCATAGTACAATTTGCTCCTGCTGACTGAGATGCAAGAAGTGTATTCTTTAAAGGAAGCAGTTTCTTACAAAGTGTATTCCTTTTAAACTTCTTCAGTTTCCAGAAACATAAGCTAAGAATGGACTTGATCCATGTGTGCATTGCCTGTCATACAGAAATTCAGTGTTTTGCTGTGCCTGAGACTGAGGGGTGCCCCTTGTTTTCTTTTCACAGATCAGCTTTGAAAATTCAGTTCCTAGACAAAACGGAGGTACTGGGCTTGTAGCAGTCAAAGCAGAAACCCGTTGGTGGAGGCAATGCATTAAGGTAGGGAAATCTGTCCCCCCTCAGCTAAGATTCTGCCACAAAAAAAAAGGGTCATCAGAGTAAAGGGGTAGGAAACTGGTCCAGGGACACAAGCTTCATAACACCCAGCAATAATCCCTCTCTTTAGCCTTGGACTCTTGATTTACTACCCATCCTTCACTTTCTCCATGTCTGAACCTTGCATGTTCGCCGAGCATTTGGGAGCTAAAAGGGATAATAGAAAAATTCTGTATTACCAGCATCAGTTCTAATGTAGCAAAAGAATTTTCAATAGAAGATATTTTTGTTTATCCAGAAATGATAGCCCCAAATGCACAGTGCTTTTCATTAGATAATGAAAAGTGCCTGAAGTAAAATGGGAGATAAAGGTTTGAAAGAAAAAGAGAAAAAAAAAAAAAAAAAAGGCTGGCTCTATGGCTCTATTTTATAAAGAACAAAATTATAGTATGCATTTTTATGATTTGACCTAATTGCTGTTTTGAAAATGGCTTCCTTATCACTGAATACTAGGGGAATGTGAACATGCTTGTAGACCTTTGTTCTTTTATCGAAAGATTTATGTTGCTAACCTTCAAACACTGGGTGATACATGGGTTCAGATCTTTACTGACAAATTCCAGGCTCCCTGAACTCTAAAAGTTGGAATGCAGGTACAACAGTACATACAGCTCACTTATCAGATTTCTCAGCATGAGGAGAACTTAAATAAAAACCATGAGAAAAGGATATCAAATGGCTGTGACCTATAACCACCTCTGAAAGCTAAGAATGGACTTGATCTGTGTGTGCTTTGCCTGTCACACGGAAACTGCTAACCAGACAGACAAAGGAACAATGACAGATAAAGAAAATATTCTAGGGAGATTATATTTCAGATGTGAGAGACAAGATAATTTATGATAAGCGTTAGAGGCATTAGGAACATTTTCTCTGGTTAGGCAAAAATACAACATTCTATTTAACAGACAAAAGCTATAGAGAACCGATGCATTTGGGAAACTCCAGTCCTTGTAAATTCTTATTAGAGCAGTCTGAGGAAGTAAACGAAGCCAAGCTAACAGCAGTCTTAAAAATCAAATGTGCAAGTAAAACAGTAAGATCAAGTAAAGGTCAGATTTTATGGGAAAAATCAAGAATTAAATCATGGAAGCTGTCATCATTGATGGTATCATATATTTCCTTTTTAATACAAAGCGTGGTCATGGACTGTGTTTCTGTGGTAATAGGAAAGGTTGACATCAGAATTATGATGTAAATGAATGGATCCTCATAAACCTTCTGATTCACAGTCAGTGAAGGATGTGCATAAGGAACTTAGATGTAACTTCTCCAAGAATATCATTAAAAAGAACAAAGAAGAAAGGGTCTATGCACTGACAGAGGGCTCTGCACATTTTTTGACAGGATAGCAATAATGAGAGCAAAGCAAGCTGTTCTCTTCTGTGCTTCCTTTTCATTTCTCTCCCTCATGTTCTCACTTTACTTCTTGCTCTGCTATGTTTTAAGATTATATTGCTAGGTGTAAAATATTATAAATAAAGTCGACATAGCTTACCTGGTATAAGGAATGAAATATTGATTCAGAGTAAAGGGGTCTATTTTTAATGCAAGTTTCCCCATAAACATATGTATCTCAATAACTGTGTTGAGTGTAAAGCACATTGCTATACAAATGAGGACAAAATATCCTTGAAAGTAAAATAAAGTTGGAAATGGCCTAAGGACTGGTACAGGGATGATGCTGATTTTCACTTGGAAAACTCATCTTTTATGTTTGACTGAACTGGTATTTGTTGTTTGCATCTCTTCTTTCAAGCCATCTATTATGCCAAAAAGTACCTCTGAATGAATGACACCGTGAGATTCCAAATTTATTCTCTCTCAGTGATTTGCAGATCAAATGCATATGGTTTACAAGCATAGAGATGATTTTCTCTCTGCCAGAGCTCTAAATTCAATGTAGGATCAGGAAATTAAGCATTGTTCTTTCTGGGCCCATATGAAATGTTCACAATATAAATGTGAAACCCCTCAAAAGCACAGGTCACTGCATTTTCAGCTGATCTTGCTTCCACGGTCTTGTTTTCAATTAGAACTGCAACGATGTTATTTTCTCTGATGTCAAGACTTAAGAGTGGCACAGAACTTCAACTAGAAAATGAAAATGTATGACAATAATGCTGAAATCTGCTATTTTTAAATGCAAGACACTCAAATGGAGATCTGACCTTGAATTTTACTGTGGAAGATCTAATGAAAGCTAGCCTTTCACAAAAATATACAAAGTATTTAATAACAAAAGTACTGAATGTTTTCCATTTTAAGATGGTTTTCTATTTTCTGTTATCTACATTTTATACTGTTTAGAAATGATAATTCCCTCATTGCTCCGATAAAAGCTGTCCAACTGGAACTTTGATGAAATTTTGATCAGTTGTAGCTATGGCACAGGATCAACCTTGTTCTCCATTCTGACTTTTTACTAAATCTGTATATGTAACATCTATTTTGGCAATCCTGAAAAAAAAACATGCATAAGTCCCATTGAAGAAGTAAGATATGTTTCAACTACTGTTTCTACATATATACCCCTTCTGACAATGTAGAGTGAAGTGTGAGCCCTGAGATTATGACTGTAACAAAAGCCCCAGTGCAGAAGTTTCTTCTGTTAAGGCAGCCTTTTGAACCCAGAATAGCTCAGTGAAACCTTGCAGGCATACCATATTTAGTCTATTCAGAAAAAGTTGGAGAGTTCAGATCCATATTTTAAATGAAAAACCCAGACTAGAAGTAAATAGAGAAATAAACGTGAGTATGGTGAGCAAGGATGCACCGGTTTTGCTTTCATTACTTTTTCCAGTTGTAGTAACACTTGTTAAACTCCATAGATATTTTTGAATAAAAGAGGCCTTTTGCCATTTACATCCACATGAACTTTTAGTTTAATTAGCTTTATCCGTGTTTACACCTTGCTGCTTCCTCTCCTCTACTAATCTGAGAAGTCAACATTCAGTCATATATACTCATGAGCAGGGAAACTATTTCATATTTGCACATGAAAGAAGTCATTCCAATTTTGCTTACATGCATCACAGTGAATAAACAAACGGAAGCAAAATTGCATAGCTTAGGTAAACAATTACCACCACACAACAAAATTCTCATCAAACATGTGCACTGTAAACCCTGGGGATAAAAGTATATTTCAAAAGAAATCCATTGAAGACATTCAGATAACGACCACAGCGGAGGAGATCACAGGGCCTCCTCAGGAATTCCATGAACCAAGACAAAAATATCCTACATTTATCTAATAAATTAATCATCACGAAGAGTTAATTTTGAAAAGGAGACATTCTTCTCATCATTTGAATGTTTTCCAGAAGAAACATATGTGTACGTAACTTATGCAGCTGTGACACCTCAAGCTCTTCAGAAATGCTGACACAGTTTTTCTAAGTGACATGTTGAGGTTTTCTACATTATTATTTTTCTTAAACAATATCAAATGTCACCAATGACTATGGCAATTAGCAGTAAGTTGCACAAAGGATAAATTACACCATGGTCAAGGATTCTCAGGATGGCGAAGGGACAATCCTAAATGAGTCCCATATAGGCGTGTCACACAGCAACAACTTGACTGATACCCTTTACCATGCAAGATTTCATCTCTGTGAATCAGTGTGGATCGGTCTAGAAGAATGGGGAAGAGATCTCTACACAGACCTTGAAACTGATTTGTACAATCAGACAGCAGTCACCAAGTTGATAAAAATGGTGCCCAAGACCACACTAAACATAACTTCTTGCTTTCTTCTACCAAACATCTTTAAGAGGGCAGTCAAAAATATCTTCTCACTGCACTTACGCTCTTTATATCTCGGTTGTGTTACATATAGAGACGTGATAAAAAATCACCATCTATTTATACGCAAGTTGAAGAAACATGCTTTGGCCATGTACTCTAAAAGCAGCAGATGCCATCTGCAATTAAAATTATGTAAATCTGTTCTGTTAAGGAACAACTAAGAAGCCTTTCTAGAAGCACTTCTGATGATATTTCATAATGAAAGGATGTGAGGTCTCTGTGTCATTTATTTTGAGCTTAGTCCTGCAGTCACAGTGTCCTGTTATTTCAGTGAAAAGAAAAGAAAGTATTTATTTGTATTCATTTATTATAGCTGTACCTGTATATTTATAACAGGCTGATTAAAAAAAATGTAGGTGTTGAATGACCATGCCCATTAAGCACAATTCAAAGTTATCAACCTCTACTGCATAAAGCAAGAACCAATGAAATCCTGTTTTTCCAAGAGGGAGTTCGGAGAAAATATAATCCCCCACAAAATTTGCAAATTTTGCTTTCCCAGTACTCAGCTTTAAATGGCCCTAAAGGCAAACACATCCACAGTGTTTCAGAGGAGGAAGGGAGGGTGAGCTTCAAATTTCTAATTTCAACTCAAATTTCAGCAATTCAGCAAGGAAAAAACCTGATTTCAGTTTCCCCTGTTCTACTAAAAACCCCTCCCATTTAGACGTCCATTCTGTTTTACCACTTTCGTTGATGCTGTAAGCGAGTGCCTACTAACAGGTTGGTATTACTCAAGTTGAATCCTTCATAGTCCCTAACACATTAGAAAATAGTGAAATGACAATACCGAAATTACAAGGAAAACCAACTTTCCGCTTCTGCAGGTTTTGCAAGTAAGCAAGAAAAAGAAGAAACGAAAGTAATAAAAGTACCAAAAACATTGAGAGTAATGTTTTCCAATAAAACTTTATTTCATTTTCAATTAAA
>VWZK01005887.1:6548-22878 GCA_013396935.1 Baryphthengus martii
CGCGACGCGTGCCCGCGGGGTTGAGGCGGGGGAGGGATGTCTTTTTCCTCCCTTCTCCCCGCGGCTGGGGTCCTGGGGAGCTCCGCGACGAGCCGGAGGTCGCTGCCCGCGTAGGTGTGACTTCAGGTGGGGCCGGAGGTGAGGCAGGGTCAGCTCCCGGCTCCGGGATGGAGCCAGGGGAGGGACGACCTTGGCGAGGGCACCTCGTCCTTGGGTCTCCTTCCCCGGCGGCTGGCCCGGCCCGGGAGCATCGCTGTCAGGGTAGCCTGCTCTTTCAGCAGTCACCTGCTTCAGCACTTCAAGGTGGTTTTTTTTTCTTTTTTTTCCCCCCTTTTCTCTGGATAAAGGAAACAGCTAATTTTACCTCGTTGAGAAGGAACAATTGGCTTTTTATGGCTCAGCAAGAAGGAAATGGCTGTATCTGCCTTAGCGATTAAATGCTCATGGTGTATTTATTAGGTGCTGTACAAATAGCACTTAGAGGCTTTTAACATTTTCTTTACGCAAATAATCTTCTAGTTGCTGCCAACCACAGCTGGTGTGCCACCCTTGCGATGTTGAATTCAGCTCCTGTTGTAATGGATCTGCCGGAGGTGCCACCACGGGAGCTGCCAGCTTTAGCTCTGGCAGGCGGGCGGACTAGAGCAGGCTTCTGCTGTATCTTTACGTGAGCAGAATCGCGTTGTGGGCGCACACGGATAGGTATTTTCTGCTCCCGAAGCACCAGGCAACTGCGCAGTGCTTCAAACGCGGAGGCTGAACCAGGTCCTTCTCCCAGAGCGCCTGTACCTGTCGGCCTAGGACTGCTTTCCATTTGTGGAGTTGATCTGCAGGCTGATGATCCGATTCCTCTGTTCTAAGCCTACCTGTTGCGGGAAGCTTTCTCGTTCAACCCTGTTGTGCTCGGTTGCTAGACTCACTGTGTGTTTTCTGAGACCTTGGAGTGGTTTTGACCTTTAAGGTGTCTTTGGCGTTAAGAGCATCCTGGCTGGGAACCTGATTAAATAAGCTACCTCCCAGCGTTTGCCTTTTGATGTTACAAAACTCGAAGGCGTTACGCTGCAGACAACAGCATTAGTGTTTGGTTTGTTACAACAGCACCTCCTATGACCGTGCTCTGGAAAAAATTTCCACACGTCCCTGACGTCACAGCATTTGCTTTACGCTGCCTGGATACCAAAGAGTGCTTTTAACTCCTGGAGCACCACATTACTGCACCCAGCTCTGCCCTCCAGGCCTGGCTACCTCCCCTGCCTCCAGTGCACGTGGGGAAGATGAGAGGATGGAGTGTCTTCCTGACCGTGTCCCTCGACCTCCATGTTGCTGCCTGTCCTTTCTGCTCGCCTGTCTTTCACAGACTTGGAAGGAATGCAACCAGAACTGCCTGCTTTCGTCAGGAAGCTTTTCCAATGATGGAGTTTTTTTTACAATGGGGCTGGGGAGCGAGGAGGAATACTTCTTCCACCTACTCTTTTCTTCCCTTCCCTTGTAATCACTTCAGGTCCTTCAAATAAGCCACCTCTTTTTTTGTTAGCAGTTGGATGAGGACAGTCCAAGATCAAGCACGCTTCTCTTTCAAGTACTCCTTAGCCTCTGCGCTGGCCTCCTCTTTCCTGCAGCCTGATTAGCATATAGTTGCTTGGCATGGGCTGGCTTATCCTTCCCGTAGGCGGCCTGGTGATGCCTAGTACGGCATGTTACTGTGCAGTTAATCAGTTGAGATAATCCTTGTAAACTGGTAACTGATACTCAGAATGTGAGCCATGCTGTGTCTCCAGGCTCTTCTCCACTCTGCGCCCCCCCTCCACCCCCCAGATTGTTCTGGGCATCTCCCTTCAGACCGAAACTAAATTCAATCTTTCGTTATTACATAATTCACTTTTTAATTGGTATAAAGCAGTGCTGGAGTGCCTTTGTAGGCATGCAAGGCTGGTAAATGTACAGTGCTGTGACACATCCAGGTGCTTCCTTACGTTTGAGATGGAGTATTAGAGCTTCTTTGGGCCCAAATTCTGCTCCCCTTCTCTTTAGTGGAGGTGATAGCCTGAATTACTAGGGAAGATCAGGTTTTATAATTGCTTGTAAGCATGAACGGAACACTTTCTGTAGAGTCCTGGAAAATAGCTTTGAGGCCCGGAATGGGTGACCTTCAGAACACACCCATAGTTTGGCGGCTTGCTGTTGGGTTTTTGCTTCACTGAAAGTCTGTCACCTGTGATAGTGTACAAAGGTAGCCCTGGGTCAGCCAGGGGATCCTTTAAAATGCAGAAGTACATGGCTGAATCTTCACGTTCTACAACCTTAAATCCCAATTCCTGGATTTCTAAGTTTTCAGGGGCTCATGCTTCCAGTCCTCTAAACTGGAGTGACTTAAACTGGACTGTCTGCACCAGGGCATGATCTCGCTGTTAAATACATGCCTCTGCAGCAGGGCTTCCCTCCTGAATTTAGTGTGCCAGGCTCTTCCCTGCAAGTGCCAAAGGTTAGAAATTTTGTCCTGAAATGTGACTGCCTTGAGGACTTGATTTGATTCCTCTTTCTGTTTTCTCTTGCAGTTAAGATCCTTCTCTTCTATGTCATCTTCTACGGTTGCCTGGCAGGTATATTCATTGGGACCATCCAAGTGATGTTGCTCACTGTCAGTGAATTTGAGCCCAAATACCAGGATCGAGTGGCACCTCCAGGTAACTAAATAGGAGGCCCGTGTTTGACTTGGTGCAGGCTTCTCTAGGGAGGCGGTTTGGTTACTCACCTCAAGAAGGAGGATGAAATAAGCGTGTCGTTGCTGCAACACATATTTGTAGGGGGTGGGTATGTTCTCAGCCTTCTGTGTTAACAGTACTGGGGCTTGAAGGCAATCCTGCTAGAATTAAAGGTTGCATCACATGAAATATGCCTCCTGTCTGAGAGGAGAGCAAACCTGGATTTCTCCTCTTTCCTTCCCCTAAACTGAAGCAATGGAATGAGCCTAAGGGACATCATTTGGGAATGGGCTGTAGGAGGAAGCCGAGTGTAATTTTTTTTTTCTTCATAGCCACTAGGTTACCATGGGGAAGGGACAAAGGTAAAATACTGGTTTTATCTATGAAATTGGGGTGCCCAAGGAGAAGGGGGACAGTACCAATTCTGGGTGTGCTAACTGAATTTTGTTGGCCAACACTGAACTACACTGTGAACTAGAGGAGATGGTAGCATTCACTAACGGGTATTTCAGTAGAACGTGTCTTGGGAGGTTAAAGATGGATCTTGCAGCTGCTGGATGCACAGCCGATCTTTACTAGGCAAAATAAGTCTCTGCTCAAAATGAAAATGATCACTTGAGCTGTGGCTGTGGCCGGGCTGCCCTGGGTAGGGGCAAATGGAGTTGACTAGCCCTTGCCGCAGGTTCCCCGCTCCTCTGGTTCCTGCCGCAGCCAGCAGCGGCTCAGGGCTGGGGGGGGAGGGAGCTGCGCAACTGCTGCTTTCCCACATTACAAATGACCTTGAGGCTGCTTGGCACTGGGGATGGTAACGATCTGTCTCCAGTTGCCCTGTAAAACAGTTCAGAAGCTTTTAATAACAGTGGTATTTAAGTGACAATTGTGAAGCCGATGGCTTGTAGCTACAGAAGTTGGCTCTGGTGTCGCACGGTGTCTTACAGCCCCACTGTCTGCAGTGTTCTGCTGTCGTTATTCCCTGCTCCGACAACACGGGGAATGTTACCATCGCCAAGTGGTGCTGTTATCTCAGCAAAGAATCATCTTTTTCAGATACTTGCTTTTCCACCAGCACTTTTCAAAGACACAGCAGAGACTGGAACTGCTGTGTTGGCGTGTGGCACTTAATATACGAGCAGCATGGCTGGGGTAAATGCTGTCTCTGGCATGGAAAGTGGCTGTTTCCATCTCTGCAATGGGCTCTGACATTTGCAAGAAAGACTAAAGTGTCACTGATACTGCCCAGAGCCATTAGCTGCATCTGAAAAGCCAACACGGCTAATGGTGGAATAGTTATTTTAATAATTGGGTGCTTTTCCCCGGATGAGAGCCCAGTAGTCTCACCAGAAGTGAAATAATTAGCAAAGAAGCCCATGAGTCTTGGGTTGCATCCAGACAGACCTACTGTTTAGCCTGATGTCACATAATTACTCATTCTAGGTAAACTGTTCGCTTTCTGTGTAACAGCAGTTAGCGATTCCACTTTCAAAGCAACTCTTATGGTAAAACTTCTGTGTAAGATTTCAGCCTGCAGAGGTGCATACTGCACCAGTTTTTCTGGGGTTTATCTTCTTTTTTTTGGTAAAAAAAACAAAACAACAAACCACAAAAAACTGAATTTTGAGGCTCTTGTAGTGATGTACTATAGGAATCAAAATGGAGGAAGAATGAAAAGCTTGTCGGGGATCTTTGTGTGGACTTTCAGGACTGTCTCCTTGAATATATGACAGTAGGCAGCCCAATAAACAAGGGTTTTGAACCAAGCTGTAATGGCATGGGCATATAGCTTAAAGGAAATAATTACCAGTTTGTAGTGCGGAGTCCCTTGCAGGGCATCATGCGACATCTCTTTCTCCAAATGTGGACAAATATGGGGGTAGGACATGGTGGAAAGTTGGCTCTTAATGTCCGTTCCACATCCTGTAGGGGCAGCAGCATCAGTAGACCACAATGAGTCCAAACTAGCCTTTTAATGTAGGCTTTCAGGCTGACACTGGTATGAGTTGCTGCACCGCTGTGTGTTCATCAGGTCAGCAATCCCCGTATTCCCTGCTGTGCAGGGCTGCTCCCCGTGCTGCAAGCACAACTGCTCTTCTGACAACAAACACAGGTATGGGCAGGTTCACTCCTGCACTTGGTGAGCATCAAACTCGAATTTTTCTGTCATCTGGGAGCCCTGCAGACTATGGACTACGTAACAGAGTATTGTGCAATTCTAATTCCTGGTTCTTGTGGGAAGATTTGCAAACCAATTAAGTTTAGTGGCCTGATAAGAGCCTTGGATTTTCTAGGAAGCTAGAAAACATGGTTTCGTTACAGTGCTCTCTGTCATTCCTGAGGAAATTACTGTTGGGTCACCCCAAAATGGCTGGGAAAAGGGAAACTATGCTTCTCTTTAGGACTTGCAAGAAATGCTGTAGGGGCTGCTATAATACCATTCTAGTTCAGAAACACAACAGATTTCATAATGGTAACAGAACCTACAGGATGTTTTATTGAGTTATTGACATGGATGTTACATTGAAAGCCATAAAGTACTGGTTTTATAGCCAAGTGTCATTAATATGCTAATTGGTTTCTGCATTGAACACAGCGTTATACAGGGCTTCAGGGCAAGCTACTTTTGTACTGTTCCATGAGACTTCCCCCCCCATCTCTTTTGTCTTGGAGTGGGGGAAGGGACAGTGCAGTTCACCTTGTCCAGCCTCGCTGTTGTGACAGCCCCAGCTCACAATTCCGTGCGTGTTGCAGGCTTGGACTCTGCTGTGAGCACAGAGAGCTTGCCCTGCCAATAGGGAAGGATGAGGGTATTGCCTCTTAAACAGTGTACTGAGTGTTTAAACAAGTCATACTCCACTCTCCTCCTCCCTTTTCCCACCTCGATATAAATTGGGCTGTGTATCCTGCCATCTTGTGGTGTGCATCCCGTGAAATACAGCATCCCGTTGCCAGGGCTGGCATAGGGGTGGGAGAGCTTGTGGCTGCCTGAGGCTCTTTTTAAGTGGCAGCTGGAAGGAAGAATCCCTTCTCAATTCTCTCTGCCAGAGGATTTCAGGTGTCCCTGTTTCAAGTGCTGTGCTTCTGTCGTGTATTCCCCACTTTACTTAGCTTGGATAGTAACAGGGAGGTGGCAGGAAGGCTCCCAAGGAGTATATGCTGCCTCCTGTGAATTTGGACTTTTTTTTGCCTCTGTCTCTTGTCTCAGCATCTATGTTTGGAAAAAATCTCTGGATCTCAAGCTCCAAGGATGTTACCTCCCAAGCAGATTTTGCTGAATTTATAGGAAACTTGAACCTGCTTTTATTTTGCACTTTGGGAGTGAGGTAGGGGGTAACTGGAAGCTTGGAAAGACGTTACATGGTGTGGAGGCTTTTAAAGTCTATCCTGATTTAGTGAGCTGGGGAGGGGGTTGGTAAATAGCAATGATGTAGCGATCATTCAATTTGTCATCGGTGTCATCTCAGTGTTCAGACTTATTCTGAGCTAAGGTTACATGGTACTTTGAAATGAGGACTGCATGATGAAGCGAGAGCGGTTACTATGGATTTTACACAACGATTCCTAATAGTAAGCCTGACTTCCCATTTCTAGTTTGTTCTTATTCACCCTCAGGATGCTGTTTTTCCTGAAGTCTTGCTCTTGCTGCTCAGAATGATGAAGTCTGTATGGAAAACCCAGGTTTAAATCAACGTGAATAAATGTGATTTTAATCTGCAGCAGTGTTTTGGAAGGGGAACTGCAGCTGAAAAAAAAGACTTTGTGCTTTTTTTTGGCATTGTACATTGTACATCCATGGAGTTAGAAAGCCAACAGAAAGTAGTGTTTTTTACAAAGTCAAGGTATCACTCGTTTATGTGGACAGTTGTCAGTCAAGTGAAGATAGGAATCATATTTTGTAGCAATGAGAACATTGCTAAGAGCCAACTGCAGACATTTTCTAGAAGAGTTTATCAGTATTTTAGCAATACTTTGATTTTTCCATGTGCCTAGAACGGCATTACCACATGTAATAACATGATGCATCTCTGTGATAATAGCAGGAGATGCAGAACTCTTGGGCCAAACTGAAGATGAGAAAAGGCTTGTTTAGACTCCTGGCTACGAAAGCACTTGAGGTTTTGTTTCTTTTCCCCCGTAGGACTTGCTTATGAATGTCTTCCTCATGTGCATGAAGTCCCCAAGAGGCTCGTTCCTGCCTGTTACCTTAAATTCAACCCACGTACTTCCTTAGGTGTCTAGCAACCCACGGTAGTTAGCACTGGAATGGCTCAGCCTTTTAATTTTTTTCTTATCCCTACTTGCTTCAGTTCCCTCATGGAGATGAGAGCAGGTTTCACAAAGGTTACAAAACTGTTCTGCAGAGGTTACCTGCTCTCATCGTACCAAATCAACACACTTGTTAAAATTTTAAATCACATCGCTTAAGGAGGATTCAGTGATAGTGCTGCTCCAGTAACAGCACTGAAGCTTTTCATTTGGCTATGGGATATACAGATGGAAAACAAAGAAGGAAATGATAGATGCATGCTTAGGGCTTTGTCTGGTCAGTTGCCCATGTTGAGAATGGAGGTTGTGGAAGCCAGTAATACATTTTTAATCAAGATAAAGCTATTTTTCATAAGTCTTTCATCTTGCCAAAGATTTATTTCCTTGCTTCATAAGTGGGAAGATTGATCTCCACTGTGCTCTGGTCATAAACAAAGGAAGCACCTGTTGTACCAAAGCCTGGTTTAGTTCATCCAGGTACCTATAAATGCCCACAGTTAGGCTGGAAGCAGCCCAGCTACAGCCATGGGCCGAGCCTACTTGGCATGAATGTATGTTCTCTTGCACTGGCCCCTGGAATGGCTGCATGGAGGTAATCCTTGGGCTTTGGTGCCGTTCTGCAAAGGTTTGCAAGACAAGGGATGCTTTGGGATGGAAGTCTTCTCCCAGCTAATGTTGGCTTTGGACTGTACATACCAGTGGCCAGGCTGTCCTAACCAGAGAACAGTGATATTCTACTAGGTGGCTTTTAGACGCCACAGGGTGTAAATTGCTGCCCTTCACCCTCGCCATGCCTGCATGGGTGCCTTTATGCATTACCTTGGACAAGACAAAAAACAGGTGGGGAATTCTTCCATTTTTAGAGATTCTGAGCAAAACTAATAAGCTTCAGTCAGGCAGTTAAAGAGCCTGGCCAAGTTTTCTTGAATTTTATATTTATAATCCTGAATGACGCACCTGTAACTTGAACTCTGGAAAAGGCAGACCCAGGAAAGGAACCAAGGCCTGGCCTGCTTTTGCTGCAATTCCAGGTAGCCACTTCAAGTGACTCTGAGCCTCTTGCTTCCCAGCTGAGTGGTAACACGAGGAGAGTTTGGCAGGATGGCATTGAAGTCCTTTACTAAAATTGAACCTAGCTTATTTTATATATATTTATTTATAACTGTTTGTGAAGCAAGAAAACAAGTAATTACTCAAGAAGGGGTTGAAAGCCACTGACTCTAGAGGATAGGTTCTAATTCTGCTAGTGGAATAGTGAGTGGCTTCTAAACTTGTAACACTCAACCTGGTCAATTTGTACCACAGGGAGTTTTGAGTGGTTAAAGCTGCTTCCTGGAATAAAACTTGAAACCCTCTAGCTGCTCACTGGATGTCTCACTATCTTGCGTGACTAGGAGCTGCGTTTAGGGGAACAAAGCTAATCTTTGTCCTAGGTTACAAATTCCAACTCAGTAGGTGGCTGGGGAGTGGGGGGGGAGTGGTGAGCTGGCTTGAGGAGGACCTAAGCAGAAACACTCAAGTGGCTTTGGAAAAATTGCTGGAGTCACAAGCTCTCGTGGGCTGGGGCCAGCTAGCTAAGCTGCCTGAGTTTTGCACGAGGGGAACTTGCTGGCAATGGCTCTGAAGAGCTCTGAAAGCTGTCAGAGCAAATGCTGCCCCCCACTCTTTTTTCTTGTTCTTGCTAAAATGAAGATGACAAACTGAATAGAAGTCAAGACCTCAATAATTACAGTGGCCACCACAAAAGCAGCATGAACTCCAGTTCCCATTACTTAAGTTTAAAGTGTTAGCCGTGCATCAATGCGTTCAATTAAAATGTGACCTAAACCTCACACAGGAGCAGCTATTTCCAAGTCCTGTAATGAAAAGCGAAGGGGTTGGCACTTTTCATCATCTGTAGGCATTGCTTATATCTAGTCTTCTCTTCATGGTTTTTTCCCTCTTCATCCTCCAAAGTCAAAAGCAGAGCTGGTTACACTGCCCAGAATCTAGGACAGTCTTTGAAACAGTGGTGTTACGTCCTACTCTCATACTCTGTGATGAGCTGCTGGTTAGAGAGCTGAGCAGGCTATTTCTGCCTGTAGAAATACCTATTTACAGAGTGAAAAGACCAGAGAAAGTGATCAGGCTAATGAATTTACTGAGAAAACATCTCCTGCCCTGTATTCTACAAGGGAGACCATCCAATGGCAGTGTGGATTTTGGCCAGCAGAGAGTGACCCTCCCTGGTTTAGAGAACCTCTCTTATATTGCAGTGGTTCGTGAATGGACAGCTCTGATGTATCCTAAACACATAGTGTGTTTTGCAGACTTTCAGGTCAACCTTTTAGGGTTGCATATGTAAGAGAGGGCTTCTGTGGGACTTGATTTTTTTGTGGTTGGTCTCGCAAGCAGATAGCTTCTCTTCTGTGCTTGAGGAGGAGGCAGAAATGGGAAGCGGATCTGTGGTTGACTGTTTTTCTTGAGGAAAACCTTGACTTGTAGTCTTCCTTCTGGATTCTGTGATTTTTATCTGCTTAGTGATGCAAACATCATCTCAAATATTCCAGACTGTTGTGGGAAAGATGAGATAAGAGCCTGTCAGAGCCTCCCCTCTGGTGAGCTTAAGCTGTTTTGTGTCAAGTCCTGAAGTCTGAAAAACAGAGATTATTAGAACGAGTTCTGTTCTTGGTGTGTGTTGCATTGCCCGGAGGCTGTGCAGTTCTGAGGTGTACTTAATGTTTGCTTCCTGATTTTGCTTTTCTTAGGACTGACTCAAATTCCCCAGGTACAAAAGACAGAAATTTCCTTTACTGCCTCCGATCCCAAAAGTTTTGAGCCATATGTGAAGAACCTTGAGAAGTTCTTAAAGGACTACAGCGCCGATCAACAAACTGAAAATATAGTATTCCAGGACTGTGGGGGTAAGTTTGGATTGTTTCCTGCAGCTGAGGGCTCTGATCAATCCCTCTGCATCAGCTCCATCAGAAGCTGAGGGTGAGCCATGCTGATCTGTCTTCAGCTATTCCTTTTATTGCAACCAACGGCACGTTGGTAAACTGGCAGGCTCTTGTTTCCAGTCATATGGCTGCTCCTTAAATCAGTTTGGACAGACCAGATTTGACCAGGGATGTACCTGGAAGCTCGTTGTAGTGGTTATATGATTGGCAACTCCCAGATTTCACTTGGAGAAAATTGCTGCTGACTCTCGGAAGCATGTGGTGCTGACTTTATCTTCTCTGAAAGCCACGGGGGTTTTAGTGATGACTTTGCTAAAGCCAGTATCTGTCCTCTTGATGCAATGCAGCAAAACATCTGGGAGGTATTAACCTTTAACAGATTATATGTAATAATGCAAATGAGACCTCATAATATGTGCTTATAAAACCTGAGGGGAACCCACTTGTAAAAGCTGCCAGAAAAAAAAATCTCTGAGCCAGTGGATTACAAATGTGTTTGTTCTCTTGTTGTCTGGAAGACTCTTCAGTTGAAAAGCAGAACCTCTGTAAACTTGCTGGTCGGGGACCATTCCACATGTGGGGGGTGGCTGGGTGCAGGTGTGTGGTGTCAGCCTCCAGAAGATGTCACCTGTTTGGATGAGGGGGAAAATCCAAACTACACAGCAAAGCTTAAGTGTTGCTGTTCCTGACAAGCAAAAGATCATGTTGAATTTGGTTGTCTTTTCATTCCCCCACCGTGACAGACGTACCTACTGATTACAAAGAGAGAGGACCATATAATGATCTCCAGGGCCAGAAGAAGGTCTGCAAATTCAAACGCGAATGGCTGGAAAACTGTTCTGGAATAAATGATCCCACCTTTGGGTACAAGGATGGCAAACCCTGCATCCTTGTCAAGCTCAACAGAATTATTGGCTTCAAACCGAAGGCAAGTATCTCTTCCCTTTCTAGGAGAATCTCCTGATAAGGAGGAGGAGTTGGCTGCAGGTTTGCTCTGCCTGCTTGTCTGTCTTTGGAGAGAGATCAGTATAAAACTCCTTCTGCAGAGGAGAAATTGTGACATGATTTGAGTAACTGGCTTTAAAAATACTTTTTATTTAAAAGCAATGAAAACTACACACCGCGAGTTGGTAACAAGTAGCAGTGAACCTCACAGTGCAAACTCCTGCTTACTTATCTGGTAACTCCTGAGCCTGTGAACTTGATTGCTCTAACGAGGTATTTTCTTCAAATGATAAAATCCAAGTTAAGTTCCTGTGTGCTTCCATGGGACTGTCCCATGGAATAAACTCACTTTATCTGTAGTAAGATCAGTACATTGTGTCGTGCTCCAATCTACTCCGTGCTTTCCTCAGGCAGTGTAGAGTTGCCTGCCTTGCTAAAACTACTTAATTAAACGAGGTAGTGCTAATATTAACTATTAGACCGAAACGTAAAGTGTAAACTATTATCTGAGAGTCAGGCACAGCTCTTGATGCAAGAAAGATGAGGAGATCTGTAGCTTATTTAATGCCGTTTCCCAGGAGTCTCCGTCACCTGCTTGCTCTGCTGCACCTGAAGGCATGTTTGCAGTAATGCTGAAGGGTGTTAATCTGAACAGGAACGGCTTTTACCTTTTTTTTTTTTTTTTTCACACTACACATTTAAATGCTAAAAAATTCTCTATGAATTCAGTGGCAGAACACATGCTATTGAATAAGGTGGCGTGCAAAACCTGGCACTCCATCTTCTGGATGGAAAAACAGAGCAAATGGTGTGCTCAGCCACTTTCACCACCATCCGTCAGTGCAGTCGAGGACTGGGAATGATGCTGTCTAGGTAAGGAGTTGTGAAGAACATTTTTCTTCAAAGGAAACCAGTCCTGTGCTAAAATAAATGAGTTAAATTTTCACTCATCTGATCCAGGGTAGAAACAGGGGGTGCATTTTAGTAGAAATGTGCTGTGCTTGGTTGTGGTGGATGTGGGCTGGCATACAACGAGCATGTGTGACGGCTGGGGAGGAGAAGGGTTTGGTGTGTTCCTCTTTTCTTTGCCACAGAGCTCTGAAGAGCTCCTGAGTACATTAGACAGCAGGGTCTAGTCAAGGAGTGACTTTGCACGATTCATTTAGAAATGACATTTGTATCCAAGACAATATTTGTTTTCCTCATTCCACGCTCCAGCAGAGTCCCTGCAGCTCTTGTGTTGGGCAAGGTGTTTGTAAAGCAGATCTGAGACTTGCACGGTTGTGCAGCAAGACTGTTGCCCTCGTTAAGAGATGAAAGACCAACATCAGAGCTGACACTCCTGCCGTTCCCCGAGATACTCAGAGCCTCTGTCCTTCCCTGTAGGTGGTGCCACTCTTTGTTCTTTCTTGTGGGTTTCCAGTCCTAACTGCACACATCCGGCAGGCAAATGGTGCATCCTCCCACAGCGTGGCTCTTCCTGCCACTGCCTCGGCTTTGCACAAACAAGCCCCGCTAGCCAGCACTCTGCCTCGAAACACTCTCCCCAGTGACATCACAAAAATAAAAATAGCCTGATCTGCTCGCCTTACAGCATTAAAGCTGTAAGAACAGACAACAGCTCTGCTTGGGTTAAGTTCCTCTGCTTCTAGTTATGTTACACTGCTTGTCTGTCCCAAGAGCCCACCACTAAGAGCTGCCACCTCTGGGACTGAGCTAGAAGGAATTCCAGTTAAGGGCACGTGTTTGTACTACTGACCTTTGCTGCTGCGAAGGTGCTCCAGTCTGCAGAGAAGTGTCCGCTGAGTAACGTCCCCTTGTTTTGGGTTTCTTCTAGGCTCCAGAAAATGAGAGCCTCCCTGTAGAGGTTATGGCAAAATACAACCCTTATCTCATCCCTGTCCACTGCATTGCCAAGGTAAGTTGAAACACAGTAAAGCAGAGCTGGGAGGCTACAGGGGAAGACAAGTCTTCGTCCAAGTGTAGTTACCTGAACCCTTCTGCAGACAACAAGGGTGGTTCTTTCTTGGGATAGCTATTTGTCTATCTCCTCCTTTGGAACAGGCGTTCCTCAAAAACCCACTGGTGATGGATGACAGCACTGCCTTCACGAAGGCGTAAAAGCAGGGTGAGATAGTAAAAAGTATCCTCAAAAGTAGCCATTTTGCTTTCGAGCGCTGTACTGGAGCTCTTGGCACGGATGGCTGAAGAAAAGGGCTCCCAGGAAGGGGTATTTTACTTGGCACTGTAAAGCAGCTGGGAAACAGCAAATTAGTGTTTAGCCAGAGATGGTGCATTGGTAAGACAGGAAGCTGTGGTGGCTTCTCAATGCTTAAAGTAGTTGAGGTTTTAAGTAAAGAAAAGTTGTTTTCCTGGCTGATGCGTGCTGGGAGGTGCTTATTGAGTAGCTACTGGTTAGACAGCGCTTAAGTGTCCTCTCCAGCTTAGGGCTGGCCTCTTGCTGTCAAGGTTGAGGACCAAAGAGGGATCATGGTCTTGACGAAGAACCAGTGCTGCTAGAGAGACGGGCTGCAAAAGGTAGCATTTGCGTGATTGTCACTGTTTTGTTATTCCTTTTCCCACCTCTAGAGAGAGGAGGATGCGGACAAAATAGGCACAGTGGAGTACTATGGGATGGGCGGCTACCCTGGCTTTGCCCTGCAGTACTACCCGTACTACGGCAAGCTCCTGCAGCCGCGGTACCTGCAGCCGCTGGTGGCAGTACAGTTCACCAACCTGACCTACGACATGGAGGTGCGCGTGGAATGCAAGGCCTACGGGCAGAACATCCGGTACAGTGACAAAGACCGCTTCCAGGGACGCTTTGATATTAAATTTGACATAAAAAGCAGCTGATTGTAAGCACAACTCTCTTCCCCCCGCTCCTCCTAGCCATTTAAAAAAGGTTTAAAAAAAAAAAAAAAAAGAACAAGAAAACCTACTAGTCTTGAACAAACTGTCATACGTNCCTACTAGTCTTGAACAAACTGTCATACGTATGGGACCTACACGTAATCTATATGCTTTACACTAGCTTTCTGCATTTACTAGGTTAGAATGTATACAAAGTGTAGCAATAGTGACAAATATTTATTCTACTGTAAATGACAAAAGAAAACAAAATTGAGCCTTGGGACATGCCCATTTTTACTGTAAATTATGATTCCATAACTGACTTGTAGTAAGCAGTGTTTCTGGCCCCTAAGTATTGCTGCCTTGTGTATTTTATTTAGTGTACAGTACTATAGATGCATACTCTGGTCATTTTTTCAAGCCATGTATTGTATCTGTTTTCTACTTCTTGTGAGCAAAGACTTCCGCTGTCCAAGGTGTAAATACTCAATGGGACTAGAACTGGCATGATACTTCTCATTATTTTGTTCCTTTTCAAAGAAAGGCCCACCTGTGAGACTATATTTAACAGCACTCCATAAGGCTTCTGACTTTTCTGTGGTGTTAGGGTATTTTGTTTGGAGGGGTGGCAGGGGAAATTAACTTAAGTGAAGTTAAAGAGAATAGATGATTGTGTACTGTGCTTTGTAGCGAATGCTGTCTCTCTCTCTTTCTCCACCTTTTCCCTCATCTTCCAGTACGTTGTGTGAGAGACCGGGTCAGACTATCACTCTCCTCAGTGATAGGCATAACTCTTTGCTTTGTATATTTTCTTTTCTTTTTTTTTTTTTTCCTGCTGGAGGCATCGCACACTGTGGTGCTAATGTCTTTATTGAATGTTTAACCATTTTCATGGTGGAAGAATTTTATATTTATGCAGTTGTACAATTTTATTTTTTCTGCAAGAAAGTGTAATGTATGAAATAAACCAAAGTCACATGTTTGAAAATAAATCTTTATTTTAACTTTATAAAAGCAATGCAGTACCCCATAGAATGGTGTTAAATGTTGTCTAAAGTGCAAAACTCTATGTTCTAACATGTAACAATAGCCAGGAGTACAGTGCTCTTGTTGATCTTGTATTTCAGTCAGGTTGAAACATTGGACAAATAAATGAATGAACACACCAGTCTGTGTGTGCGGGTCTTTCATGTTGTGTGAAGATGAAGGCTGTTAGTTGTCCAGAATCTTGAAGAAATACTGCACCTATTTCAAACAGAAGTTACATCTTTATCATTCTCAGAACATTCAAGGTAGTTGAAACATGTATTGGGACTGCCTCCAGTGCTGCTCCCGCCTGTGAGCAGAGATACTACATGTCAGCTCTAGAACAGTGTGGTTGGGTGCTCAGTATTTGCTTTCCTGTCTCCCCGAGCTGCTCTAGAGGTGGCTGTGGCACATATGCCCATGATCACACCAGTCAGGATCCTGAGAAGTTTTCCATTCACTGGTGTTCACCATTGCTGCACATTCTCTGCAGCGGGAGGCACAGGCTGCACAGTCTCGTAGTGGCTACAGGTATAAATGGTTTATGCTTGGTGTGGGTTGAAGCACCCACCAGCGGTGTATGCTGCAGGTCTTGAGGGGAGGACAAACGCTGGTGACAAGCAAAAGAAACTGAGTTTTCCAGGAGCAACTGGTTCTGTGTGGCTGCAGGGCCAAGAGCTCAGCCCCAAGAACAGGCTGTGCCCGACAGGGCTGCTCAGATGTGACAAAATGTGGCAGCTGCCTTGCTGCAGAAGTCAGGATCACTTTATGCTGCATGATGCAGAGTGCCAGGGAGAATTTTTCTGTGTAAAGTGACAAAACATGACTGACTATCCAAGAGCAAGCTGCTTGTTAAAGGCTTCCCAATCAGAACCCACGATACTGGAAAAGCAAGCTGCTAAACTTTTGGCCATCTGCTAGAAGGAAAAGCATAGTAACGGTTCACTCTGTCGGGTGGCGTGCCCATTTGGCTGCTTCACGCTGCTCCCACGGAGCAGGAGCTGGTGCAAAGCTCACCTGCAGCTGTTTCATTTGCTGCTGTATGTTCAGAGTATGGCAAGGATTTAACAAAGCAGCTGTGATTAAATCGCTAAAATACTCCCTGAAGGAAGCTTCACTTGCATGAGAGCTGCAGAAAAGCTGAGCCACTTTGGCTCCCATCCCTTGGTGGGTGTGTGACTGCCACCAGTTGGGGGGGGTATGTGTGTTTGCACAGCTCAAGGGCTGGTAGGATCAACTGACCTTGCAATTCAATTCTTAGGTGCATTGCCGGTCACCAAAACAAAAAAAAAAAAAATCAGCCAACCAAACAACTTGCAAAAAAACCCCCAAAACAACAAGAAAAAACCCAACCCCCACACTGCTTTGTTTATAAAAGACCCAACTCAGGGTTAGATAATTTATTTCCTTCTAATTTACGGTATGAGCACAAAGTCCAAGCATGAAGTAGTAATAAAGATAATGGCTTATTCCAGAGGTTGGAACAAACATTGTAGAAAACTTACAGTGCCTGTGTTGGCATCAGCAGGCAAGTCTCACAAAGGGCTCGTATACTGTATGAGTAGTAGCATATCTCATGAGGCAAAACCAAACCTTTAACCCCCC
>VWZK01005889.1:0-16367 GCA_013396935.1 Baryphthengus martii
TTTCTTTTTTCTTTTTCTTTCCTTTTCCTTACCATCTATAATTCCATGGTCATTTCTATATCATGGACATAAAACTGGCTGCTGCTAAACCAGAATATTATTCTAATAAAGCTGAATTTGTTACAATAAACAACACTTTTAGTTTATGTAAGTACAAGAATTAAGAGCATTTATATAGTACAATAATCAGATACAGTTCTTTACCAGAAAAGTTTGCTTTGTAGCTGGAGTGTAACACAGAACAGTGTATAAGTGATGGGACTTTAGCAAAGGAAAGTTTATTCATGGCAAATATCTGGCTGTAAATTAGGTTTATGGCTAATATTAGAATAATTTAGACTTAAGTCACAAAGTGATTTCAGATAATTCTGACTTGTAGCTATTGAGACTACTAAATACTGAGCGCAGGTTCATGCATTTATATCTATCTTTTCACTGCTGACTCATTCAGACAAACTGTATTAAATTAGCCCTCTTCATCATACTGGAGACAAGCATTCTCTTTCATTTCTTTCCAGATTGTGTTCTTTTGTTAGATTTAATTCATAGCTCTGTACATGAGGTCTACCATCTAACTGTTGACAGTCTGTGATCATGACTATGTTTGCCTTTTTTTCATGGGCAGTCTGTCAGCTGTCCTCTGCCACATTTCATCATCATCCGTTTTTAATTAGGATATTGAAAGATTATCTTGATATTCTCCTTTTACTTTTGCATCTTAAAAATCATTGTACTTTATATTCTCTACATTTAGAGGTGCTCAGATTTCTATAGATTCTAGCATTCTAGTGACTGTCTGATTTAAAAATTACACTTCTGAATCACTGAATGTCCATCATTTTGCCAATTTCTCTGTATTGCTTACATGAAGCAGACTACCTAGAGAGGAAAATATATACCAGAGTAAGCAGAAATTCAGTTTAAAAGGGACTAATGGATAGATTTTCTGAATGAAAGCCACAGAATTTTCCTTACCATTGCAATAACTTCCATGACTTAAACCAGGATAGTGTTGTGCTGTACAACTTGAAATAAAAAAGACAAATTTTTACTTTGAATTTGAAAGGTGAGATGAAACAAGAAATGTTTTCAACAAAGCAGTCCCTTAGAAGGATTGTTTGCAAGGCTCAGGACTGATTTTGAACACCTAGAGTTAGGTGTTTATGACATAAATATCTCCAGGTGAGTGAGAGAAATTGTTCATTGTCTCATGGCAGTCAGTGGAGAGACTGGGGTGTAATTTAATCATTGTAGATGATTAAATGATTGGTGGTATTTGAGTTACCTTATAGAAACTGCCTGGCCTCCATTTGCCTATTAAGAAGAACATGGCTCTCCTGTAAGTACTCTGCTGTATCTTACAGTCCTGTGCAACAGTCACAGGCTCCCTGGGGTATTTCAACTGATGTCAGACATGTACATTTAGATAAATTAATTGAATCTAGTAGAAGCTAGAGATCACAGCTGGTCAAATGCCAAGTTGCCTAAAGACAGGAGTCTAATGCTATTTGAAATAAATATCTTACAGTATCTCACCTAGGCTCCAATTATCACTCTGTATGAGCATGCATCTCCCTGTTTTGCATCATCTGATATGCCAGCATGTCTTAAACGGCACTAGATGTCTGTACTTAGGCAAATGAATCATGCCATAGATGCCTACTTTAAGAGAAGCTGAATAGCTTTCCAGGTGCTGTCAACCATATTATCAAAATCTCTGTTGATCATTATGAGATCTTAGACACCTATTGAGTATTTGAAAGTCTGCTTGTATATTCCTAAATTTAGACACAATTTAGGCACTCTAAATCTTCACTGTCATTATTTTTTATTTATACTAGTCTTGATAGTTCTAAATAGTCCTGCAGAGGGACAATCTTTCCACCTAACCACATTCAAATATACAGATTTAGGAAAACAGAGCTGAATGTGACTAGTGCATTGATATGTGTTAGCAGCGAACAACAGTAGCTGGTAGTGTTTCACCCTAGTAGCCTAGAGACCAGCTAACGCCTGTTTCTGGCTTTGTGCTTCACAGTCAAAAACATTCCAGAGCATACTCTGTCCAAAAGTATTGCATTTTGCTGCCTAATGACTTGGTTAGACAGCAGTTCCAAAAGGAATTCTGTCCAGGCCACCTGATGGGAGGCCGTTCTTAGTTTGATGGAGGTAATAGCAGGTGTGGAGGGACCCCTCTGGCAACAAAATGGCCCAGTACAATTTTTGTGTTAATAAAACATGTGTTCTTAGTTTCATTTGCATGAAACCTTTTCCGTTCATGTGTATTTATGCAATTTAAGAGAAATGCTAACATTATATAAAAGTACACAATGCAGCTTTTGGAAAGCAAAGTGCGTATTTGGGAGACAACTGTTCACATCAAGGCTGAGTTAGATTTTTTTTTTGTTATAGCAGAGTAACTCAATAAAGCCAATGAACAATCTTGTTCTCGTAACAGAACAAGATTTATCCCATACTCTCTGATTTTTACAACTGCACTGGTTGCTTATAAGGGTCAGAATTATCTCCCTTTTTTTACCTCATTCCACAAAAGCTCAGCTTTCACTCAGCAAAGCCACAGAATCCTTGGGAAAAAATATGTAAATAAATAATTTGGTCAAGAATTTGTTCTTGCCCCTCTATTTGTTATATTTAGAAAATAAACGCTCATCTTTTATGCTTGTTTTCTGCCTGTCATTGGGCTTTCTGGGAATATTTGATGTGATTTGAGTTTACTGTGTGCCTCTTTCTGTCTACCTTATAACAGTGCTTGATATTTACAAACTTGTACTTCTGGTGCTTGAAACCTGAAAAGTGAAAAAAAACAAACCCAACAGCAGAACATAGTCAGAGTAAAGGAAACCTAAGCATGGAGAAACTCTCTCTTGAAACCTATGGTGAAGATGGGAGGTAAATTAAAGGGTCTAAGGAGAAAGCTTGAATCATGTTCAGTTTGCATTTTTCTGTGCTAAGGTGTTTGGGAACATTTCTGTTTAAGAAAGCTTGTTGTAACCTGGAAGAAACAATAGCTGTAATAATAAACTGCGAAAATCTGAACAAGCTAATTTTGCTTAGGCATGCCTGGGCTGAGGTGTTACCCTAATTTAAGGCAACACTTTGTGGCTTAGAGGTGCAATAGTCACAAACCACAAGGAAACACTGAAGAGAATATTGTCTACTTCTAGGAGGAAGAACTGTGTGTGGTCCTTCATCCTACATGTTCTCTCAGTAAAATGCAGAAATCATTGAAAAATAAAGATGATTAGTGGAGCAAGAGGAGCTCAGTACAGTGAATGACAGCTCATTTCTGGGCCAGCTGTAAGGTACATGTATCCTTGCTAAAGCTCAAAACTGTTGTCAAAGCCCTGGAAATTGGAAGCTGTGAATGGAGCATTAATATCAAGTATCTGGGAAGCAACCAGTTGTCTTCCTAAGGAATTAAAGGAGAAGACTTAAAATGTTTTGGAAACTACTTTGAAAAAAAAGAACAGCTTCTTAACATATATTAACCTATTTATTTTATCATTGCTTATTTTAAAATCTTCCTTCAAAAAATGATTTATTCGTTTCCTTAATTGCACATCTGAAATTTAGTTCATTGAGCACTTAGATAGTTCACTATAACTTCACCAAGATCCTCATTGAGAGACATAATTGGTTTTTATTACCAATCTCTAGAAACTTAACCTGACCTGTATAACTATCTGTCTGAAGGATTACAGATATACTCTTTATTTACTCTTTTCAACTCTACCTGGCAAACATTTCACATCTGCCGACGGAGTTTCAGTGGAAATCAATCATTGCACTGCCAATGACTAAGAGGATCTCCAACCTCAGTTGCTGTAAATTCACCAGTTTTCAGTGAGTAACACTGATTAATCCCCGATGAGTATGTGATTAGGTGTCTAATCAAGATCATTATTGTATTCTTGGAAGTTGTGTTCATAATGTTGCAGATCTCGGATGGAAAGTGAGGGTTTACATTTCTGTTTAGTGTGGCACATTCACATCTCTAGTTGCCATGTGTTCTGCATACCTTAAAATCAACAACCAACTTACTTAACGGGGCAAGAATAAAGCAAAACAAAACAATAAACCCCCAAAACACTCTCATGAAATGGAGGAAGATTAGAAACAAACCAGTATGCTCTTTTTATCTGTCATATCTTCCTGACTGTTTTACATTCCAATGCTATTGCAGCAATTTCTGAAACTTCCTTTTCAGTGGTGTGTGGTGGGAAGTTACAAATTAAACCTGCAGACAAATACACAAAAATCTGACGCAGTATGTAAGTGTGGATGAGAAAATTTGTCTATTCACTGGAAATGAAGGAACTGTCTTCATTAGAGCTGTCAGTGACTCCTCTACCCCACCCAAAATACTAGATAATGGTTTGTAGGAAAGGATTCTGTGCTGGCAACCAGTATAAAGTAACATTTATAGGTCTCTTCTACCTCCATTTTAAAAAAAATTCTTTCAACACAAGCATAGTCTGGTGGATATCTGGGGATTTAACTGAAATATGGTCATTTCACCCACATTCTAATAAAAACACGTACATCCGAGCATGATCTTTTTCCCACTTGTAAAACAAAAGCGGTTTAAGAAGAGAAGTTCTCCTCTAGGGAGTTTAACCTCCGAGTACATACTTTGTTCCCACCCTCTGTGACACATTAATTTGTCTTTTGGTTTCCCTTCTCATTTGAAAATTCTCTCGCAAGTGTGGGGAGATGGTGCTTTGATGATTAAACACAGATTTTAGTGGCTTGCTGTATTAACAATGTTTCTGTTTCTGCCAAATGTTGTTGTCACTTCACGATTCTTCAGCATGTACCAAGAGCTGGCACATCTTCCTGCATTTGTTCTGGCACTTTTCAGTGCCCACAGTGCAGCAGCACAGGAACTAGAACAGTAACCCAGCAAATCATCCCAGGGATAGAAATGCCAACTGACTAAAGTCTGACTTCAGTAATGCAGCCAGGCTGCTCCAGGGGCAGGGCAGGAATCAATCTTTGGTCCACACTTTCCCTGAGAGCATGAAAATGATTAACACCAGCTCTCATACAGTCATTGATTGCTTTCTGCTTAGTGCTGGCTTTTAGAGACGCGAGCTGCCTGCCATCCACTTCCACCCACCTGATGAAGTGGGAGGCAAATTGTGACCTTCCCTCATCAAAAAGCTTGAACAGATTCCAGAAATGCAAGTATCCCCATGAGGCACACCTACCTGTGCCCTCTTGCATAGGACAGCAGGAGTGATTTGTGCCCATCAAACACAAGACAGGAGCACACAGAGGCTTGGAGGTAGAAATTGAACTGTAAAGTTGAAAATGTAACTCCTTCATGACCAAGAACCCATGTTTGCACAAAACACACAAAAATAACAGTGTAGGAAGACCCGCAGAGCACCAGGCTGTGGTTTGCAATCCACAGTTTCAAATGTGAAACCTGAAGTCCGTGCTGTGATCCGCAGTGTGTAATGGAGAAATGTCTGAACTACAAGTAGTTTAATCACGGTTGGGTAACTTGACCCACAGAGAGTTCCCTGTCATAGAAAACAGACGGCTCAGTGTACTGAAAGTAGCTTCATTAAGTCAGCTTGGCCTCACTCTCCTGGGTAGACTAAATGTGTTAAAGCTCTGTTCTCACACTAATCTGGACTTGCAGAGCAGTTGCAACGAAGTCAATTTGCTGCCCTACCTGCAATATGGGAACTATGGTTCTTGCTTAAAGTGCTATGAGATCTGCAGCTAACTGTGAAAGATTGATTTCTTTGTTCACTGCTCAAAAGAGCTCTTACTCCCATTTCAAAACAAAATATTATTTCTTAGATCAGCAAGTCATTTTCTGGCTCTATCCCAAATAATTATATATATTTTTTTAAAAATGAATTATTTTCACTTACTCAAACCCATGAAACATCTTATTAAATCTTCTCCAACTCATCAACATTCAATGAAGTTTTCAAAATAAATGAAATTTACCTGAAGAGTCACTTGTTAATATAGTATTTCTATAGAAAGTAATTTACTTCTCTAGAAAGGACAGATGATATTTTCTTTCTTGCCTCTCATGGACATTTTAACACACTTGCTTCCCTCTTCTCTTGGTTAACACAGAATAGCTTTTAAGAATTTATAGGGGATTTATTTACACTAAGTGATGCATTCATCAGTGATGTGGCAATAGTCAGTCTGGTACTCATTGCAAACAGAAGAGCTCAAACAAATTCCCACAGACAGTTGTGATGCCTACCATCTCCAGATGTGCTGCTTATGACTATTTTAAACATAATTTACAATATTTTTGTAATAGTAAACTGTTACAGTCTGCACACAATGTAAAGGTTCCCTGACTTAAATAATCTTCCATTACAATCCAGAACTGCTATTAATGTTAGGGATTTGTATATTTTGTAATATGCAACTTATACATGCAAATTATATGTAATTATATGCTTATTTTGTCTTTCAAGTGACTTCAAATACAGTACATCAGTAATGATCCTTTTGACTGTTTTCTGCTATCTTGCTGAATTCATCTCAACAGCATCACTACTGCAAGAAATCATAGATTTGTTAGTTGTAGTATTGAATCTGCATTTAGTTGTCATGACTGCAGCTGAACACTTTACAATTTTTTAAGTCTTTTTGCCAGCTCAACACCTTTGCAGAAAAGCAACCTTTCAGTGTCCTCCAGAATTAGCTATCAAAGCAAAGACAGTTACCGTAATCTGGAGAATCACGGAAACATCAATCAGGAAGCTGTTTTTCGCTTTTATTTACTTGTTACCTAGGAAGAAACCCCACAGTATTTATGTTATTGATTAATCCTTGATTATTATCTTGATAAATAGATTACAGACTAGCACTCTGTAGGGTCATACTATTCCTGCTGCTCATGATTTCCAGTTCTGTTAAAAAGATACTGTCATTTTGCTTCAAAATCACTAACACATATGTTTCAATTTAAACTGAAATCATCACACACAGATGCAAATATTCTTGTTGCCACCCCAGGGATTGTGCGAATTGGCATACACAATTTTTCCCCCCATCGTAACCTCTCCAGCTTGTGCGTTTCCTTACAGCAGCCACTTAAATTCCTCCTTCCACCTGCAATATTATTCCCTTTAGAAAGAATTGCTTTCACTCCATTGAGATATATCAGAACTAACATAATGGAGGCCAAATGAATATTTGAAAAAGATTCATGATATTGAGATATGAATAATAAATGCTTCTATGCAAGACTGCAGATTATCTACAGGACAATTAGAGCAACATTTCTTTAGCATTCAAATAGTTATTTAGACAGGAACTCAGCCACCTTAAGAAACTTCTTTCCACTTCATCAGCATTCTGGGAAGCATGCCCTGATGCTTGTCCAGCAGCCTGATCCTATAGAGTTAGTTCTACTGGTGTAAAACTGGTGTAAGAGGAAATCAGATTCAGAATTTTCTTTTTTTTTTTCCAGCTGTTAAATGCCTTCAAGTTAATTTCCTCTTTACTATTAATACTGAAAACCATCACTTCCCTGACCTTTATTTCCCCCTCTTTACCATTTGGGTAATGAAAATAGAAGGGTAAGTCTCATGGCAACATTACAGAAATGAAATCATATTAGTACTGCCTTCAGTTTCCTATTCCTGAGGATCACGCTTCATTACTTAGTTTGTATATATCTGCTAAAATTATTTATGTAAATAATATTAACAAAGTAATACAGAATTCCTTTTATCCACTTCCAAAAATAGATCACTTGATAGATTTCTTATTCAAGAAAACTTTATAGTAACTCAACTGACTTCCAGGAAAATTAAGGAAGGATGAAAAGGATAAATCAGGATTGGGTAACACCTAAAGTAGACATTTGCTTTCTCCAGATCAGTTCAAAGAAGATGGGTTTTTTTTTTCACATTTTTACACTATAGCTCCTACCTATGCTGTTGATGATAAATTGTAGAAGTAGAACAGGTGTTTGGCTTCTGCCTCATTGGAACACAAGCATCATTTCCCTCTTCCTCAGGCCAGTTCTTTCATATACTTTCATTTAAAAACCCACCTGAATTTATTTGCAAGAAAATTACATTAAAGGATCTCCTTGTGAGTAAAGTTTACTCTGTTGTGTAAGGCAATGTAAAATCCAGGTCCTTAAATTACTATGTTGGCATTTCAGCTCTTTGGTTTGAGACTCCCAAGACAATAATATAAATGTAATTTTGTTTTTGAGATGGAAAATTTATTTTTTATTAGGATGTGGCATCATAATTCCATATGCAGTGCATCTCAGGGAATTTTTAAGAAATTTGTGCAAAACCTCTTATTTGGGCGAGTAGGCATTGGGATGCTCTGGTGTTCAGTTTTCATGGTTGATTGTAATCATCTACAATAGAGTTCTGTTGTATTTTTTTTTCTCTTTTCTCATTGTATATCCATCCTGATGGGTATTGCAGTGTATACTACCCAACATTCTTCTGCAGATTTAACATTCTCTGCTGCCACAGTTGAATAAACTGTAGCAAACAAGTTGAATAAACTGTAGCAATGGTATGCAGACAAATGTGTTCCTTTGTTTATAGGGATCGCATAAATCTGTGTGTATGGATACTGGTGCAGAAGTCTCTGATGATCCTGAAAGAGAGAATTTGGGCAGGATATCAATCTCTTATGATCCTGAAATAATGCTATGGGATCTTTAACTTCCACTTGAACAAGCACTAAAGGCAAAGAGATGGAAACTTGGATTAACTTCTTATCCGAATGACACCTCTAGCAATGTTTTTGACCCTTACTTTAAAGCTGTCACCGGTTGCCTTGATTTATGGAAACACTATCCTTTTAAATCCTCTTCCCTCTTATCTCTGCAGGCAGTTTCCTGATTTGCTTTTCTTTCTCTTAGATCATCCATATTGTTTCTTGACAGGGGCTGTGTGGACAGCCACACTTTCGGTGGTATTTGGTAAGAAAAATGGTTTTCTATTTTTCCAGTAGAAGATATTATGGATGTTTTTAGTAGTTTCACTCAGAAGACTCCAAGCTTTTTTGTTTCAGCTTACAGAAAGAAAAATAATAATTTTCAAAAATGCAGAAAAAAAAATCATTACAAACACCATTCCATCTTACTCTAGTTTCACAAGCTAAGTTTCCCATAAAAATCAGAAGTGTACTACAGTAATGGGATACTATTTCCCCCATTCCAAAGAGCTTTCGTCAGTAATAAAGAACCTGTTGGTTTAACAATGTTTCACCAACAAAAATAAAAGCTGGTACCAGCCCCACAGAGTATGTCTATACTAGTAAATAGTCTGAAATTCCACAGTCAGGGAGCAAGTCAGAGCATGAGCACACCAATATCTATGTTATTTAATGGTTGCCATGCTCCCTGCCAGTGTTTTGTCTTGTTCCATTTAGCATTTTCCAGACAATACCTGAGTACAATTCAGGAGGCAGCACGCCTCTCTCTGTTTCCCATGGGCAATTTGGGTATTTTCTTCCTGGTTTTCTTAGGAGAGAAGCTAGATGAAGTGTGTGAACGTAGGCCATGTCGTGTCAGTGGAGGTCAGAAGCACAGAACAGTCTTTGTTCATTGTTTGCAACACAGACACAGAGAGTCTGCAGCTGAAGCACAAGAAAAGTGGCAACAAAAGAACACAGTGGAGTATCAGCTCACGGGAAGGAAAATTTGGGACACAGCACATCACCTGGAGTAACATTGTCTGTACTGGAATAATCTTGACAGTGTTTAAATTCAAGAATGTGATGGTCAAGAAGAAAGAAATAATAAAGACTGGTTTATATACTCACAATAGGTAATAGAGTAAGATTTTTAGGTTTTGCTTTTTAGGCAGAAACACACATTAATTAAAAAAAAAAAAGTATATATTAAGAAACTAGTATTGGTAATATTGTTATTATCCACTGCTCAAACTGGTGACTTTCACACTTTTCTTTTGAGAATGGACAATCAACAAGTTAATTCAGCTCTCGTATAAAAAAAAAACAAACCAAACCAAACAAACAAAAAGAGTGATGAAGTGGGACAAGAATGGAACAGAGCACATTTCTCCTGCTCCACTGGTGGCTGATGAGCCTTATGGAAGCCTGACCTTTCCCAGACACTCATTGACATACACCCAATGAAATGCTCAATACTCTCTATTATGTTGATTTTTGAGCCATGGATTGAGAAAACCTTAGAACAATGACAGAAAGGTAATTTTGCAAATATAACTGCTGATAAATTGGTTACCATATAACAGCCTTATGCTAAAGACTGACGTCTCCTTTGCAATGTACGAAATTTTAGAAATAAATTCATAAGAGTTTGAAAACATGAACAAGCAGGTTGTACTTGACATACTTCTGGAAAAAACATCCATGAAAGGAATAAAACCAACAAAAAAAGTGTACAAATTAATAAGTCAAATATATCACTTGAAGTTAGACCAGTGGTCTCTGCAGAATAACTCAAATGATAAAGGCATTAGGGAGAAGGGTCAGACCCCTGCAATGGGAAAAATAATTCTACCTCCAGCAAAGTTAGTTTCTTTCTGATATTAGTATCACAATGTTCTTCTGTAAACAGATCAAAACTGTCTCATCATAAATATTCTACACGGAAAGCAAATTACTGGCACAAAAAAAAAAAAAAGTGAATTCATAAGTTTCCTTTCCTTTCCTTTCCTTTCCTTTNCCTTCCCCTTTCCTTTCCCTTTCCTTTCCTTTTCCCTTTCCTAACCTTCCCAAACCTTCCCTGCCGCTCCAAAGCAGCCAACTTCAGTAAGCTCACTAACAGCAGTCCCAGTAAGCCCCAAGTATCCTGAACTTCCACTCATTAAGGCAGGGCCTTAAGACAATACAATACAGACTTCCCTAGAGATATCTTTATCCATGAAAAAAAAAAAAGAATAGCAAACAGAATATTTTTATTTTATTTTTTACTCTGTCTCGAGGCTTTTGTGACAAAGTAGGGAAAGCGCAGCATGATGTCATTGTCTTGAATATATACAGTGTGAATATTGACTTTTTAGCCATTAAAAATGTAAACATAGCTTTCAGATTCCACAAAGCTTTAATACATGACCAACATGTTACCCAAGCTGTGGGTATTTTAAGAACATGCCAAGATTGCATCTGCATATCAAGAACAGATAATTTTACTCAATATATTCATTGCAGATTTCTTAAATGACTTAAAACTTACAAAGTTGAAGTTCTGTTTTTCCCAAAGTCAATTACCACAAAGCTATGGGAGAAAAGCATTTTTTTTTTCCACATGAAATCCAAGTTCTTAAGCTCTGTTCACACAGTTGGGCATGCAGAATCAGCAAAGCTCTAAAAAATTCCCCAGGGCTGGCTTAGACCTCTGTGAATTAATGATAGTGTAACAATGGAATAGGGATTGTGACAGACTTCCCAGTAACTTCCAAATAAAATAAAATAATAAATAAACTGAAACAAAATAGCCATTCCATCTTCTCTCACAGAGATAACAATTGCAATGGTATTAACCAGTGAATTTGTTCAGACCGAGACTGTAACCGTCTCTGTGTTTACTGCAACGAGACCACTGCCACAGTCACTGGGAGTATAGTATGTGAAAATTCTTCATTGTTTCTGCACCACTTTGTTCTGCTACAGTAGCTGAGTCAATTTAAAGGCCAACTCGTGGGAATTACTGCAGCACAAATGTGTAATGTGAACATTATGTTAATATCACAAGCCAGCCTAATTTAGCTCTTCTGCGTCTCTTGAAGGCATAGTATGAGATGACAATTTGTCTCCTTTGAACTGAAGATGTGTCCTTTCTTAATGAGGAGACAACCTTTAAGTGATCACTGAGAGACATTTTGGCTGAGCATTTTACATAATTTTACAGTTCTTAAAATCCTGATTCTGTTTTAATAGAGAAAAACTGGCTAGCTTTCTCGTATGTGTCGTTCTGGCACTGGGAAAGGGAAAACAGCCAGTAAATGTTACATAAAAACAGGAGGGGAGTTGAGTTACAGAAGTACCCCAAAGCATCCAAACCAGTAAAATATATCACATATAATTCTTGAACAGTGCAGTCTCTTTAGAAGTACTAAACTAATTCTCTGAAGTCCTGTTTTATATGTGATGGAGAAGAAAACTACACTTCCTTGCATTGAAGCTGACTTCACTACTGAGTTAGTGTCTTTTCATCCTACCAAGACTGAATGCATACAGGTCAACCTGTGTCCATTTTCTCTTTCCTCCTGTCAAAGCATCAGCTTTATGCCTGTTCAGTTGGGGTTTCTGTTGCCTATCATTCCAGTTCAAAGTGATGTAGCCTGGAGCGATGCTCTGTGCTACCCTTGTGTGTTGATGGTTGACGGACACAGGGAGTCTTTGCCCTCTCCTTCGTCCAGTCTTTCCTGAAGTCATCTCAACTGTGAGGCCCACAAAACACTTAACGATTAGACAGCTGGCATAGATTGTCAGTGGTATGTGAAAATAATAGAGCTGTAATTTGTTTATTTTAGTTCTACAAGTGAATCAAAACGAAAGAGAGAAAAAAGATGATATGTGACTAGGTACAGGAAGAAAATCAGTTTCAATTTGGAAAGGTGAAAAATTGAAAACCCGTTCCTTTGTCTAACAATCCAACTTAAACGAAAAGAGATCGAGTTCTTCTGAAAAGTCCTACTACTGGAAAACAGTTTTACCATTCTTCTGATTCAATACCCTGCCAGTATAAGCTATCAAAGCCTTGGGCGGCATTCAAGGGTTTTTTAGGGGCAAAGTCAGGTTCAGGTTCAATGCATCACTCTTCCTGAGGACATTTGAACCTGCTTCATTCTCCTGTAGAAGAACGTCAGCTTCATGGCAGCATCATGGTTGAGCTCTTCCACTTTCTATAAACAAACATTCACAAGAGTAGAACAGAGTTATGGCTTCACAGGTGAAATGTCTTAAAACAAGTAGGTAGGATAACTAGGGTTAATAATTTTATATGGGATAATATATGTTTAACTTAAAGTTCTCAAAGGAGAAATTAGAGGACATCTCCAAAATTTCTGACATTATAAGATTGCCATGTTCACTTGAAATCAGATCCTAGTTTATTGAATGGTGCGAGGATTGCTGTGAGAGGAGAAAGATTTTAATTATTTTTTGTTGCAAGAAACAAAATTTGATCCTGTGTTTTCCAAATTCTAGATTAATTCTATGCTTACTAAGTTAAAAAGGAGACGTTTTTCAGTCTTTAAGGCAGATTTGAGAAACTCTGTAAGATTTTCTGGACATAGAAACTAAGAGAGCTACCGTTTGTCAAAAAAGAAGAAATAAATAAATTAAAAATTGCCCAGCTTTCACTACATATCTTGTTCTTAGATTTAATCTAAACTAACCAAATCAAATCTTCTCAATTTTCTCAGATGTATAACACAGTTTAGGATCTCATTACTGCATCCACACATCAATATCTTGCCATTTATTTATTCTGAAATTTCTCTGCATCTTCTGATTAATATTGTAGCTACGTATTTGATGTATGGGCTTCCTGATACGAGGCAATAATTCCTGACAGTAAGCACAGGAAATGTAACATCCATGATACAATATTTCCTAAAGCCAAATAGAATATGCACATAGAACTCTCTTAGAGAGAAGCTTAACCTCAGATGAACTAGAATAGTGACCTAAAATAACTAGGTGTTCCTAGATTAAATAGTTGAATTGCTTATTTTGGAGATCACATTTCAAAGTAACATAGCTGCAGATGATGTTTTCCGAAAAGTAATAGTCTTGATCTGTCTTGGCTGGGTCATAGATTTGTTGTGGGAGGTTATTGTGGAGTGTGTTCTTTAGACAAGCGTCTTCCAGGTTAGATCATTGGACTCTGAGATGAAACCTTTGCTTTGACAGTTGGCAAAGGGCTGTATTCTTCAGAAAGATGCAGGTCCAAATAAAATCTGAGGAAAGGCATTGGCCATAGCTTAAGTATCTTTTTTTCCAACCCTTTCTTTTGTGGAAGGGAAGACTGGAGGCACTGCAGAGATAGAAGGGAGCTTGCTTGAGAAGAAGGGAGGCAGCAGAGATAAATTATGACTTATGAATAATAATTTCTTTTGTTGTCATGAGGTTTTATTGCATTTGGCACTGAATGGCTGTGTTGTTACAGGAATTTATGTTCATGTCTCATTCAAGTTAAAAAACCCTGAATAATTCATTTCTAAAATAGAAAGAACATATAGGAGCATCTGAGAGGCAAACGACCTCTTTCATTTGGTCCAGCTTTAAAAATACTTAAAAACAGGACTTTATTGTTCAACTAGTCAGGCCAAAATCTGTTTGGTTGCCTTTGGGTTTTATAGTTAGTCAAGGAGAGGAAGAAAATTGTTACCCATGTTCAAAACTGAACAGCCATGGATGAGTAAGATTTGAAAAGCTCAAAGTACCTCCAAAGACTTTTTCACACAAGTTTTTTATGCTGGTACTAAAAATAGCTACAAGAATTATCTGCCTCTGTCAGAATTAAGCTAAAGACTCCCTGGGAATTGAACACTGGGCAGCCTGTGTTAGGTTAGATACACAGACTTGATGATCTGTTCAAGTGGAACCAGTGTCTGGAGCCTGGTGTGAGAAAACAAGAAATCCCACCTTTTCCTGGATGTTGTATTTGCTTCTTTCCTGCTTCATCTCAGAGATGGAGCTATTCAGTGGCTCCACGTTTCCCCTGAAACTCCTAGGTTACTTTTAAAGCTCAATAACAGAAGCACTTCCACTGAAAAGGGCTAGAGTTAGGATTTGCTGAACTAAAGTTCAGTGTATGTGGGTGTTCTCCCAGTTATACATTTGTGTGCCCATGCCAACTGACTTCTCATGATGTCCACTTTGTTGTGTTGCTCTTGGATGGCTGAGATAGAGAATGCTTTTACAGCTATTTGCTTCACTTGACTGAGGATGGAATGTTTCCAGTTGTGTAAATAGCTCCTGGTGATCTTCCAGTTTTTCTCCTCACTACCCCATGGAGACACATTTGCTTAAGCAGGGTGTAGTATGAGAAGAAGCTCTGCTGGATTCTTCCTTCCAAACCTTCCAGCACATCTTAGGCCTGAAGCACCGTATCTCTGTCGTTACAGCCCTTGACCTCTCATTGAATTAAAAGAACCAGCTTTACCACATCAAGTCATGGTTTTGTCTAATGAAGAATTAAGAGGGATAACTAAATGCATGTGACTCTTGGTAGGACTCTAATTTAGGCCGCCAGAGATGATCGGCTAATATCCCAATCAACTACACATTTGTCTATTCTTATACAAGTCCCTCGAGATAACAATGGTACAAAAAGCAATATTATCTAATTAACACATGCAGTTGGAATCTGATCTTCCTTTTTTCCTTGGAATGTCTCAACTGAAACAGCACTCACATCATGACAGGATTTATGAGGATTACATAAAGTGCTTTTTCCCATACACATAGTGAATATGAGTTTCATCCATCAATGCAAGCTTGCATAAGCCGTATGAATGAAAGGTTATACTCGACTTTGAAATCCCATCTCAAGTGGCAGACAAAATGGAAAGCATAAAGAATATAATATACAATGTGTGGATATGCATTTTTTTTCCTCACATACAGTGTAATCTGTAGTTTATTAATATTACATTTAGGCTGGAAGGTATAATGTTTTGTATATCATAGTTTTCCTCTATATGCTTGATAAACTAAAAAGCATGGGAATTACAAACCATGTTTTGATATTCTATGTCTGAGTAATAACATCTGAAACCTACTGCTGATTTTAGAGGATTACTAACCTCAAAATATCCAAAGTTACAGAGGAAAAGAGTGAAAATTAGTACTTAAAAGCCCCTGACTCCTAGTTTTATGGCCAGATGACTAACTACTTCCTGGAAGAATGATGGAGAAAGGGAGATGCTTGAGTTCTGGGCTGACATAAATTGCTATAGTTACATGTATTTCTGGAGCTATGTTGTTGATGTCTGGCGAACATATGACACACTGTTAAAAAAGTATTTAACAGCAAAAAAAAAAACATTCACTGCTGATTGGCAAAAAATGACCCTCCTTCTCCACAGATACTAAGCAACATTGTGTTCAACCAGACAAATCAGGATATGAAGGCTGCCACTACAGATCATATAAAAGGTCCACCTAGCCTTTCCTTATGCAATGACTATTGCTAGCACACAAGAAGAAAAGAAAACCACAAAAAACATGCAAAGAATCAGTACAAATATAAAGTGGCCTTTGCTCTTTTACAACCTTTTAGCTTTACCAAGGTAATGTCTTATCCAGACCTTCAAAAGAAGTGAAAGATACTTAAAGCTTGGAAGTAGAAACCTTTCCTCGTTCTCTTTCTTTCTCTTCCT
>VWZK01005890.1:4059-155922 GCA_013396935.1 Baryphthengus martii
ATATAACTAAGCCAGTGTAAGCTTGTTTATTTTCAAAAAAGTTATTAGATTTATCTGTTTTTCTTCCATTCCCATGCTTTCTAAATGTTACTAGGAATCACCATTTCTTTAACTTGTCTCTAATATAAATGCATTTTTCCAGGGCAAATGCTCCCAGTCCTTCAGATACATGCATGCTTATCTATATGTTTGCAATTGGCGTCAGTAAAATCAGCAAATTTATAAATTAAAAATCAGCATATATGTTTGCAGAATCAGGATCCTGTTATTTCAGGGCATCCTACAGATACTTTGATAGTTAGAGGTATGCGTGGAAAGGAAATGAAGTATCCTTGTTCCACAGCAGATCTGAACCAAGTGCTCCAATCTGAATGAATTCTGCATCGTGTTTTCTATTCGCTTAGTACAACTAATAATTATTAGTTATGATAAAAGAAAATGCTATGTATGACTATTTACTAATGACAGCTGAATGTCAGAAATGACACTCTCTTTGCTAGTAATGCAGGCAGGCTGAGATGGAAAAATGATAAATCTTACATGAAGTCTCAGATCCAAACTGCTTAAGAAAGCCTTAAGAATAGTTTATGATTCCATCTGTGTGTTTTCTTGTTATGTTTTTTTCCTGAATTTGTCTCCAATCATTGTGATACTTACACAAAAATGCTAACCTATAGCAGTACGTGTTTTGCACTAGTAAAGATTTTTTTTTTTCCTCGGTTTTTATGATGATTGGTATACTTGGAAAAAAAAGTCTGCAGAATCAGCAGGACACTTGACAAAAATTCTAGATTTTTTTCACTGTGGCTTATTTCCCATTAGTAAATTATAATCCTTTTAGCTTCTAAGTAAACGACCTTTTAAGAACAAAGTTTCTATGCTTATCACTAAGATTTGACCCTTAAGATCTACTTCTCTAAAGCAACATCAGCTCCTTAAATGTTTAATCCTGAAAACAGTTTCTCTAGAGTGGAAAAATTTGCAAATAGTAGTATGACAAAAGGAAGTGATGGAAATGAAAAAGCCTCACTCTCCACAGGTATGTGTGAAGAAAGCATGACTGGGAAACATTTTTAAACTTATTTGGTAAAGGACAGAGTGGTTTCTATATTTTTTTTTTTTCCTGTATAGGAAAATCTTGTAAATTGCTGGAACAATATTTTGTTTATCCAATTCTATCAGTGTTTCTCAGGAATTATGTTTCTGTTGTACAAATTTCAGTTGATTCAGAATTATAGCTTCACTTTGAGTAATTGCTGACAAAAATGTCAATTTATGGCAGCTAAGCGAGTATTCTTAATGAACTATATTTGGATTTTTGATTAAAGGAACTCAACAATCTGCTTTTACTAATGAGGTGCTGAATTTCACAGTACTTTTTTCCTCCTTACGCTCCTGGGAGCAGTGACTCCACATATGTAACAGAGCACAGGATGAAAGTCAGGGAAGATGCTGCCTTGCTTAAGTTACTGGACTTCTCATTTAGTGGACTGCAGGTCTAGTTGGTCTCACTACAATTCTGCAGCAAATATCTATTAAATCAGTAGATCTCTTTCAGGACAGATATACCTTCTTCTTTGAGTTTACCAACTATGAAATATGCAGGAATAATATTGGATGTAAGACAGGAAGGACGTACGGAGGGAGAGGGTGTCTCAACTTCCTTTAATGTAACTGAAGTTTTATTGTGTGTTGTGCTCAAAATCATGAGACTTGGGTCAGTACCAAAGTCCATATTGATACCTAAATATGCTTAAGATAAAAAAATCTTGCTAATCTATGAAATTATAAAATTAACCTTAAACTAAATCAGTTTTCAAAGTTCCTGATTATGACTGTAGACCAAAAATTTTATAAATTTGAAATGTCAATTTATTAAAAAATATACAAATTGAAAGTTGTAATGTGAAGGATCTCAGCATGTACAAACCCAGCAAAGCTGATGGGATGAAAGTGCTTCTCAAAGGTAATATAAAAACAGGGGATAAAAACTTTACTTAGAGTTCTGGGAGACAAACGACATTTTTTTTTTCTGTAATGTATCTGTAAAAGCACACTTCTAGCTAACACAGCCTTATAGACTGAAGGAACAGAGCAAATGAGAGAGCTGCCTTTTTTAGTTTGGTACAGCTATAAAAAAAATGGGAGGAAAAAAAAAGATGATAACACATTAATAGCTCGTTCTTTTAGTAAGTGCCAACTATTTGCTATATTGAGGCAAATGAGCCACTACATAGCGGCCATAAAGTTAGAAAAGAATGGGAAAAAAAATAAATCCCAGGGAATTTCCTCCATTTTCTTTCCATTGTTATACACTCCTTGTTCTTTGCTCACGAGTGTCTGACTGTACTGCCCCTTGAACACTAAGCCCCTCCCAGGAGTCTGATCTTGTGCAGACACTTGCAAGAGATGCTCCTTTTTGGGTAGGTAGTGAGTTCTTTTTGTATTTGGTACCTTTTTGGTGTAGATACGTGAGTGCAGGACATAGTTGCTGCTGGCTTGTTTTCCTTGGAGTTCGTTATCATGTATGGGTTTTTTTTGTCCCACACCCATCAAAGTTTCTTTGTTCTGTCAACTACTTCTCATCGAGGAGGGTTTGACTAAATTTCCCGCGGATGGCTCTGAAGTGTTTATCCTCTCACCTTTGTGGAGGCTCTGTCAGAATGTAAGACTGGATGTTAAGCTAAAGAGGTAGAAACGACTCAAGGGTTTAGGTCAATGATTAGTGTCCTTTTGTTAGCTTTAAGTTTTGGTGCATGTTCAGATGAGGGCTGAGTCGAACAGAAGTTGTGTACGGTGTGTAGGATGTAAACTGATTTTGAGTTTGCAACTGAAAAGGCAGTGCTTGGCACTAAAAAAAGGGAGGGAAAAACCCCACGCCCAAACAAACAGTAAGTGAAGAAGAATCCTACCGACATGGCTCAACAACAGTCAGGGGTGCAACCCAAACATGGCAGTTAGATAATTATTTGGGTCGGCAAAAGCCCTGGACCTGGATGCAAGGTGGGTTCCAGAAGTACTGCAGTCTTTTACAATTTTAATCAGATCCTGCAAAATGCAGCCCTTGGACTAAGCTCAGGTAACATGAGGACTGAATTTTTGTTTTGGGCTGAATTTCTGGGAAGATGAACTAAGGTTAGCTCTTGATTCAGAGAAGTTGTTGGAAATAAGTTAGACTTTTATGTCTACTTGTGCTACTTGTAGCCTCCACAGTACATTTATTTAGGAGAAAGAATGCTGAAACTGCTTCCTGGATTGGTGTTCATGTCTACATCCAGGAGAGGATTCACTGTGGCAAAGAAAGCAAAACCCAGTTCTAGGCGTGGCAGGAATTTTTTTGATTTGGGATTAAAAGGTGTAACGAGTTAGCATAGCTTTGTTCATTTCTGTGTCTAACTCTGACTTGAAAGTATTTTTACTTTCTACGGTATTTGAATACTGTATGGTTTCTAGACTTAGAAAAATTCAAGAGAATAATTGTGGCACGAATTTCTCTGCCTACAGTAACTTAACTGACATGTTCTCTACTACAATTTTGTGGTGATTTTTCTTATTGTAAAAAAGCAATGAATTTATTTGGATGACAATGTCTTTCAAACTCAGCTTTTTAACAGGCTTAAAATATGCAAGACGAATTTCTTTAAAGATTTTTTTTTCTTTGCATAATTCATACTCATTATTCTACAGCAAATGTTTCAAGGAAAAAAAGGGACTTAAGGAGAGTGTGTTTAGAAATTATGACTAAGTCTAACAAATTTAAATATAGATGTGGCCAAATGTGCTCTAAAACTTCAGGAGCTTCAGAATGTGAAAAGGATTAAATTGCTGGCACGTTTTCATACCCGTTGAACTACTACATAACTGTTGAAGTCTAGGATTTCTTTTTTTTATCTTTTTTTTTTTCTCAAAAAAGCTCTTGTAGTGAAAGATTGGTTTTGCACCTTGAAGTGCAGCCTGAAAATGAAACAATTTCTTGCTCTGTGCTGAAAAACTTATATTTCGTCTGAATTGTTTTACCTTTCCTTTATAATGTTCTTTAAAATTCCTTTTCTCAGTCCTTTCTGGTATTTTTTATATCGTACTAGAAATTCAGTGTTTCATACATTTCCCCTTCCCTGGTTACTTATGCTTGCCTTCTCAATTCTATAAAGAAATCTTTTTATTTTTACACTATTTTCTTAGAGTCTTACACTTTTTAAGATCTTATAATGGAGTCCTGTACTGCTTGAGAGTCTAAAATGGAATACAAGCTAGCAAACTCCTGGTTTAGCCTGTTAAAAAAAAAAAAAAAAAGCTTCAACTTCTGAGAAGAAAAAAAACAATTAATGTATTTGAATAGATTTTGCCAAATCACATTGGTCAAAACAGTAATAACATTCTTGAAATGTTACGACCAATTGCTTTTATATTCTAAGCTAGAATGAACCATTTCAGCATTTCCCTGTCTGACTATGGATACCAGGGTGGAAGAGTATCTCTTCTCTTTGCTTGATGACTAGATTTTTAGAAATATGATTCTTTCATAACTGTATTAATAGATTTTTTTTTTTGGTGGATTGTTATAATGTGATCAGTCTCCTCTGAAATTGCACTATAGTGTAATATTAGAAAGACAAAAATTTTGCTCTACTATTGAAAGCAAGAAGAGTATGGAGGAAGCTGGGAAGGCTCAAATTCGAGGCACATTTTTCTGTGTCACATTGAGCAGCTCCTCTGTCAGAGTTTATATCTATATAAAGATAAATATAAACTAAATTGGCAATTCCACTCTGTCCAAGTATCAGTGAACCTTTTTATTTTTCCACTCACCTGATTGTATTTTTCTTTTTTTGTAGCTCTTTGCAACTCATACCACATTAGGTAACAGGTTAATATGGAAACAAAGCTTTCTTTAATACCTTCTCATGTCAAAATTTAGTGTTGCATTTAAATGGACATTTGATAATAAATTTAATAACAACTTAGAGAAAAATATAGAGAGCACTATTTGAGTCTTTATACAGCACAATTTGATTAATTATCAGAAGTGGTTTTTAATAGATTGGGTACGTAATGGTAACCATAATATTATTCTTCTCTGCTGGCTCAGTGAAGTTTTCAAAATTTGAGATCATTTTAATCACCTACCTCATGCTTGTTCCTAAATAGATGCTGTCACACTTGAGTCTACTCCATTTTTTGGTGTGAATTTCAGCTTACATTATCAGAAGAATAAAATCTGAAAATGTCCCAAAAAACATGGACTACTGAGAGAAAAAGGGAACTGCTTTTTCTATTTGTAGTTCCTCCTCATCAAAGATCTTTTCAACAGAATCAGATGTCTGTGGGTTTCACAATCCATTTATGTGATTTTTGGCTTTGTCTAATATGAAATGTTTTGCTCTAGGTTGGGGAAACTGTTTTTTTTATTAGATTTCGAAAAGCAAAGATATTTTATAATGGTATAATTATATGCATTTATATACATATGTAAAAATATAAAACTATAAATATGTATTGGAAAAAGATGCAGGTTTACATACATATTGAGTTGGTGTTTAGCACAGATCCATAGCAGTCAGATTCTAACAAATACTAATTATGTTTCTTTTCCTTATAACAGGATAGATCTTTAAAATATCTTTGAAGCTTCCAAAACAGGAAATAGAATACTTACAAAAGATGAAAAGTTAAGTAATACCTGCCTGTCAGAAAAAAGAATCATGCAAAATGTGATTCTTTCATCAGAAAAAAAGAACTAATCCAAAATAATATTAAATTTTGGATTAGTTCTTTTATTAGTATTACTTATTTATTAGTGTGTTATTTTATATTGTTCTGCATTGAAAATTCATCCCTTTTTGGAGGGTTGAGCGGTTTTTCTTCTAAGATACAACTTGGTTTTTTGTGGTGTTTTTTTTTTTTTTGGTGGTGCTTTGGTTTGGTTTTGGGTGTTTTCTGTTAAAAAAACCCACGCTACTAAAATTAAAGCTTGCCTGGTAAAATTATACACTGCCTTAAAGTAGTGGCTGGAGAGATATATATGAATGCAATGGTTGACTGTAAAATCAAAATTTAGTTAGAAATTCAACTGAAGCAGAAAGAAGAAAATAATCCATTTTATTTATCCAATCTCATCAACATTTTGAATCTGCCTACTGTGCATCAAAAGAAATAAAAATAAGACAGCCCCCCACCCACTCATGCCAAAGTGTGCAGAGTTTTCAAAGTTAATGCTAAAAGCAGAAAAACATTTTTAGAAGCTAAATTTGTTAAATGACTCCCTGATCCACAGGTGCTCCCGCCCTGATCACAGCTTTGGGTGGTGTTTTCAATCTCAGTCTTTGCCTGTTGCTGTTTGCTCTGAAGCGCTGTGTCTTCCTTGTCATGAGGGAGACCACAACTAACCTGTCATCTCTGCACACCTGGAAACCTCTGTCCTTACCTTATCAGTTCCATAAAACTGTTTTACTGAGCATCAGGTACTAACCCAAGTTCATGTCACAGTGTTAAGATGATGTTAAATGAGAGTAAGGCCTGTGGTTGGCTGCTGATAGCTGTTCGCTTGAGGTTTATTTACTCTTTTTGATTGTACGCTGTTGTTCTCTTCAAGTTGTTTTGTTGTTGTTTTTTTTTTTAAAGGACTTCTAGCAAAATTACAAACAATAGGAATGTAGCAAGAGAAATCTGTTTTTGTACTTCCTACTATAAAATACTCAGCTGCTTTCATAGTGGAAAAACAAATGTTGAGGTGACAGGAATGTCAGTTTTGAGGCCAGACAGTAAAAAAAAATAAATAAATCAATCTAGGCCTTTATATGCTCTTGCACTACTACTAGCAGCAAAAGCTCTGTAGTTGGCTTTATGAATTTGAATAAACCATGAATTTGCATATGGAATTTTTTTATGCTGAAAGAAAAACCACATTAACTAATCTTTACAGGCTTTGACAGAAAAATGAAGACCTCAAAGCTTTCATAGCTATCATTTGGACATATGGAACAAGTGAGTAGTTGGTAATGCAAATGAGGCTAACAGTAGTTTTGTAGTGTTCAGCTAGAGGCAATGTATATCATTATCTGCATTCGGTAAAGTTCCGGGCATCTGTATCTATTTGAAAACAAAAAATCGCTTTCTGGATGAATTATATTTTGGAAGGACATACCCAAAAAAGGGAACATTAGGAAAATCTACTGCTTGCCCTGCCTCGTCCACTCTTTCGGATCGGAGCTGTTGTCTAGGTGAATTTTAACATTGCCTTTCAGCTTTTATCTAGGGCTTGCTCCCACTCTCACCTGTTATACTGGGGACTGGAGACTTGCCCTTGTTGTTCTCCATTTTCCTGACAGAAGCCCTTGTGTTTAGGAAGGCTGGATCTCCAGTTTAATATTTTGTTGTCATTGACCTTGGTGACGGACTTTGAGCAATGTGTACTTTGTGTGAAATTACTGCCAAACAGCTTCATATCTGTTCATTATTTTCACAGATTCGTGCCTCATTGGAACGATGGGTAGAAGAGGACGCTTGTAAGATTATCTACAGTGGAAATACCTAACGTAAGAAAGAGCATTTTCTTACTTCTTCTGTCATTGATTCAGTCCTTCACCACTCCATTATATTTCACAATACAGCAAAGTGTAAAGAGCTTTATGTACTAGGGTGTGATGTAGTGCCAGCAGAATTTCTCCTTCACAGTTGATCCCAGTGAACTTAATTATCTAATAATGTTCTTATAAATAAAGGAAGAGCACTTCTTTCACTGTGGGGTGAATAACATACTTTGTTATAAAATTGGTCTTGCCCTGCATGGCCAGGAAGACTTTTTGTCATGTAGTTGTGCTCAGTGAACTATTGTGTGAGTGAAGAGACCGTAACCTCTGGGCTCTGTGACCCCTTTGGAATCTGCAGTGTCAGTGAATTCCTATGGACTTCGTGTTGTGCAAATGTGATTGCACTGATTTCGGTCACTCAAATTAAATTACGTCCGATTGCCGGTCAAATAAACTCACTTTGTAGCTTTACACTTGTTCTCCTACATTTTTCAATTGTCCCTTACTTTGCAAAATTGCTTTCATCAGATGGTAAAGCACGTTGTGGGTTTTTTTTTGGACTTAGTGCCTACATTGCTATTTCAAATATAGGCTATTACTGAAGTTTATAATATGAATGTGAGGTATTGTGAATACTAAACAAAACCTTCCTGATCTCTAATGTGTGATTCGGAGGTCATTATTACAATAAAATGTCCCTGATTTACAAATTAATATGGGCAGCCTATAGGTGAAAATTCCTTACAAAACTGAGTGAAGCACTCTGTGGTAAAGGTCTTGCTGACTTTAGTTTTGTGAAGCTGCAGATTCAGTGAGTATGTGGAATGTGACACAGGGAAAAACCTATCTGATCTGTGTTTGTGGTCCAAAGCCATTTGTATGGCATATAAATGTGAAGTTCATGCCAGTAATAAACTTAGAATAGAGATGTGGGCATACTGGAGAGAGCCTACAAAAGGGCTACTCAGCTGATTAAGGAACTGGAGCACCTCTTGTATGAGGAAAGACTGAGAGTGCTGGACTGTGGGAGCCTGGAGAAGAGAAGGCTCAGAGGGAATCTCATCAATGTATACAAATACCTGAAGGGAGGGTGTGAAGAGGACAGAGCCAGTCTCTTTTCAGTAGTGCCCAGTGACAAGGCAAGAGGTAATGAGCACAGAGACAGAGCAGGTTCCTTTCGAACATCAAGGAAGACATCTTCCACAGTGAGGATGACGGAGCCCTGGCACAGGTTCCCAGAGAGGTTGTCTCCTTCCTTGGAGATACTCAAAAGGCATCTGGATGTGACCTTGGACAGTCTGTTCCGGGATGATCCTGCTTGAGCAGGAGGCTCCACCAGATGACCTCCAGACTACCCTGAACTGACCAGTGTGGGTCCTGTCCCCGGGGCAAAACAGATTTATTTTCCTTTTTTGGGCTACTTAGGGTCAGCTTCTGCCCTGTTGTATTACGCTGTGTTGCATGTGATGTGATTTAAGGTCACGCAAGTAACCAAGAGCGGAAGCAGGAAATTAAAGGATTCTTTTCACTCTCCCTACAGCAGTATGTTAAATTGCAAATTCCTGGCTTATTTTTGCACTGCTTTTATTTGCTGAGAGACGCTGTGAAATCACCTTGACTTGGTTTTGCTACTCATCTAGTTAGCTTATTAGGTTTATAGGTAACCAATCTGAATGGGATGGAAGGAAACAGGAAAACATCTCTCAATGACAGTTCACTCGTAGAAGTGACATTGAGCGCAACTTAAGAAAATAAGCGGGCATAATTTACCATTAAGTAGGGAACTTCAAATTTCTCTGAATTTATAATACTTTTATATATACAGATATTGCATAGCTTGGAAAAAAGTCACCTTCACAATTAGGATTCTTCCATGTTGGTGTAATATAATGTCTCATAGTATCATAGCCATGGAACTTCATCAGAATACTCAGAGATAGCTCAGAAGACATTTAATCTGAAATAATTAGCAGCTTGAAGAGCAGATTAAGATGCTTCAACGGTGTCATTTCACACCCTGAAAATAATAAAAAAAAAATAGAAAAGACTTGGAGACTAGTCATCTTAATTCTGGCAAATGTTTGTGTTTCATCTTATGGCCGTTCTGAACAAAATCCTACAATCCTTTATTTAGACTTCTTTACCAATCAGTAGTGTTTATTCTGGGACTAAGGGTACTGGAATCAATACAAATATGAACATGATAAATTTAATTAACTAGAAATTAAAATGAAATTAACTCAGGAACGTGAAGTTAAAGCATCCAAATGTACTGTGTGAGTGAATATATATACACACACATACATGACTTAAAATTTATGCTTATTAGGAATAAACTATTCACAGTTTTCTATAAGCTGTGTTTTATATTTAACTGTTTTCATTAATGTCTTCTACTAATGGGTGAATCAGCATTCAGCACTTACTCTAGTAATTCAATCCCAAAGTGATGATGGCTCAAAGCCTTAAAGTGTAAAAAAAAATTAAATTCAATTAAGCAAACTGCGGTTTCCTGTATGTTCTCTGCTTGAAATGAAAATGAGACAGTTTACAGATCAGATTTAGATCCTTAGTGCAAAAAAATAAAGCATCTTTAAATACATCTTTCTTTTAATAGTTAGAAATCATTGTGCATGATTGCATAGCTAATACAGGCAATTAAGTTTGCCAGTGAAATATTTACTTTTTCAGGCAAAAAAAAAAGAAAATGTTGGAGCAATAATGAATACTGTTAAAAAGATGCTGTTAAAATGAAGCCCAGATTTTACTCCTTGAGTGCACGTCTAACAAATACATTCTCATAGTTCAGACAAGACCCTAATAATCCAGAGCTGATTTCTCTTCAGCACTATAGTCAAATGATTTTGTGTTTACTATTTATGTTTGATTAAAGAAGGAAGCTTAAATATGTTTTTGGTCCACGCATCTGTTGATGTAAAGGAAGGAAACTCTCAGGAGAAACAGATAACAAACTAAGCGGTAACAGTCATGAATTGCAGCCAGATTTTGAAACCGTAGAATAAAAGAATTAGAAAATTAACAAAACTAAAGCTCTTTTTTCTTTTTATTTTTATGAGGTCCCTGATTCTTTCCTGTTGCATGTTTTAAGATAAAATAGATGCTGTGATCCTATCCTAAATACCAGTTCACTGAAAAACTCCATGTGTTTCATTGGCTGTTACCTCATTAGTTGCCAAGTATTTGGATGGCAGCATTTATTAAAAACTCACTGGGTAAAAGTTTGTGGAAATGTAGAGCTAGTTACCATTCTAGTCAAGATGATTTCACTGATTTAGTTTCATGAGTACTTTCAAAAAATATTCTTTTCCTGTTAAATTCACTATTTGAGTTTGAAAAGTATTGTATTTATTCACATACTTTATTGTTTTGCAAGAATGTAAGCCTAGGCGTGGTACAAAGTGACCCAAGGTTATGTTCTCAGAAGCTTTCTGGTTAGGTGTCCAGATACTTTAAATCTATTTTTTAACATTTCCAAGCTTTTACGGAACTACCTGATAGTGGTATCAGGTGGTTCAGGTGTTACAGGAAGTTTTTACGGAAGTATTTGATAAGTAAGAATTAATTTACTCTATGCCAGGGTGATTGTAACGCATGTAGGTATTGTCTTTGATGTGAAAATTAGAGTTGGAAAAATGGAACTGGAGATTACTAACCCCTCTCATAATTGCAGAACATGATATATTATGCCCTACAAAGGCACTACAATTTTCAGAGTCAGGCTGTTGTATTAATGACAAGATGTACGAGAATTTAATTTTACTGGTATGCACTCCTGAAAAATGAGGAACGTATCAAAAACGTGTATTTATTACAGCTTAATTGCAAGATGTGGCCTGCTCAGTATCCAAAATCTAGTGCCATCTTATTGTTACTGTTAAATCTGAAAACCACTGGTGTTTTCCAGAAAATTTAAAAGAATTAAGTTGAACATATGTTTTTTTAACTTATGTTAAATCATGCAGTACCTCTCATGCAAATATATGGGAAACTGGCAACCCTCCACGGGATCATTATTGAATGTAGTGCCAAGGAACAGAGGAGAAACTTTTCTTAACTTGATTCATTATTTAGTGGTACTCTTGGACAGTGTGGGTGTCTCTTTCCTTTCTCAATGTACATTACTTTGGGAAGGGTTTTTTCAGTCCTTGTTCCTCTAATTCATTTTGGGTCTGCTTAAAGCTTTATATTTCATAGAAAGAAAACTGAGACTAAACATCTGTTTCCATTCCGTAACTGAAACAGCTCCCATTTCTTTGTTTCTGTTCTCTGCAATATGCTGTCTCTGACAAATATTTTTGTCGTCTTTTTTTTTTGCAGGCTGTCAGATTCCAATGCAAGGTACTCTGCCTTGTGTATCTACTAGTTAGACTAATGACATTTAGTGAAGATATGACTGGTTTTTCTTAGCTGAAGAAAACTCGTAGCCAGCCTGTTTCAGAGGAAAAGCTCTCAGATATTCTGAACCACCAAAGACATAAAGTGAGTGGAAAGTACTGAAGCTCTCTGGGTGTGTGTTAGCTGATTTACCTGCAGTAGCAACAAAGAAGCATACAAGGAAGACAGGGCACCTCTCAAAGACCCTAATCACACCTGCAAGGGCAACCTGAATTGGGAAACCACAGGTTTGTCTTGTCACTGTGACTAAAGACCAGCTGAACAAGATTGCTCTTAGGGAATAGGAAGCCATAAGGGTTTTTGACCACCAGTCCTTCCTGTATTAGTTCGTTTAGATTCCCACAATGCATGATGATTTAGCAGTAGAAATGAAAGCAGAGACTACCATTTTTTTCTGAAAATTATTTCTGGAAAAATCAGGTATGAATAACAACGCAGAAAATATAAATTATATAGAAATGGGACGTTTGTTTGCTGCTTCATATCTTTCTTTTTTTAGTTTGGGATGAGCCATTTGATTTCTGCCAGCTACTGGTCCTGACGTCACAGCGCCATATACGGAGAGATAATAATCTACCACAGTCCTCCATTTCTCACAGTGTGTGTCATTTGTAGGTAGCTTTATCTGTTCATTTTTCAGAATTTTTACTTCTGGTTTAATACTGATATCAGAAAGTCAAATCTTTTTGTATCTGGCAAGTCTGTGTTAACAGGATCCTATATAGTAACTGAATCTTTCTTATATTCATAGGCTTCACTTCTTTAACTCTACAATAGGCTTATTCTTGTGAAATAAATTACTGTTTACATCATACTTTCAATACAGACATGCACAGTAAAGTCTTGTAAGGCATGGGAATTCTCAAAATACTGAAAACCTCATGATGGTAGTTAAGAGAAATACTTATGGGATATCATTACTATACTTTCCTAAATAGATCGCTGGTTAAGATAGTCACATGCCCAGTGATTTTCCCAATGGAGATGTCTCTCTGTAATTTCTTGTAAAAATCTAGTTATTTTCTCAATGAAACTGCATTTTTAAAAGGAAATTAGAAATTGTCAGGGATGTTCTGTAAGGGTAAATAACATTGTATTGTGCATATTTTCATTGACTCTTTGTGGGGGGGGGGAAGTGGAAAAGTACCTACTTTTGATGTCCAGCCTTAAGCTTGAGTATTTTTATTCTTTTTCTGACAGCTTAAAAGACTCCATTGTTTTAATCCAAAAATATCTATATCAGTGTTAGGTTCATTTTAAAACCATGTAGTATCACATGTAGAGACGTTTGAGTTCAACAAGTAGGATAATTTTGTGGATAATACGACTAACTGCACCACATCTTTTCCTTTCAGTTGTGACTCATCATTCTTCCACAGAGCAGTTCCTCTGTGTTTTAGTCATCAGGTAAATGACTTAATTATTCACCTGCCCAAATAATGTAAACCCACAACTAGAATGACTTTCTGCTGATCTTCATGTTGTGGTAAAATTTTATTTTGTGATATATAAAATATATTGAATGTGTCCAAAATCTAAAATATTGAGCCATGTGTCACATTTTATGGATGGTAAACCAAAATTAACCACCTGTATTTCTTGGTCTGCTAGGAATCTGTTTTTTGTCAAGCCACCTTGGAAGTTTTGATTAGGTGCACAAATGATTTTGTGTTGCTTGTGTGGCATCATTGATTTTTGTGTTGCTTGTGTGGTAACATTTGGTGGTAAGTAAAGGAGAAAATGAGCTTTGAAATCCTCTGGTTATTCTATTCAATATCTGTTCTCATTCGTATTTAAAAAAATAAAGAAAGGAAAAAAATGGTTGGCAGTCGGAAGCACAAAAGAGAAAATATTGGAGAAAGAAAGGAAAGGATGAAAAGAGTGACAGACTAGCTAAAAAAGGAAGAAAAAAAGTTTCTCAGAGAACCTACCTTTACAGGAGTAGAAATGAAATACTACATAAAGACTTGGAAAGCCAGACCAACATTAAAATCAGGAAACTGAGCTCTCTGGAGAGCTCTGTGTCCGGTAAGCATTGATAGGTGCTTATAAAGGGTGGAGGACTTTGCCAAGGAGCATTTCTGATTGAGTAAGGAGGGATACACCTTGACAGCTGAGGAAAGAAGTGACATCTTTAGTAAGCGAAGGCTGAGAAGGGTGGCAGCTCAACATGTGCTGCTCTTGGAAAATCCTGAACTTCTCTGTGTGTTGGTCTGCTGAAGTGCTGGGGTCTGAACCCTGAAGTGAACTTGACACCTGGATGAATTTCACAACCAGGTAAAAGGGGCTAAGGCTGCCCAGGTGCCTCCTGTTGTAATCAAGGGCAAGACTGGGTTGGCCTCTGTGTTTGCCACCAAGGAGATCTTTTAGCTCCGCTGCTGGCTGCAACCCAGAAGGCGTTGAGTGGTGGGGTCACATGCCATACCAGACCTTGATGTGAGGGATGGGTCCCCTCTGTTGTGAGAGGGCCTCCCAGGAGGGGAGGCCAGGCCAAGCACACCCTGAAATGATGAGAAACAGCTGCCATTTAGGGTGGTGATGAGAGGGTGGAGATAAAAGGCCAATAGAGCTCCTGATTGGGATCTGCTGCTGGGAGTTGCTGCTGCAAGCTGTGGCAGGAGGGGTTTGTGAGAAGCTTTGTGGAGTCAAGGATAATGAATTGGGCAATACATCTTTCTGGTATTTGTTGGATTGGTTTGTGCCTGGCTATGTTGGGATACAGGGCATGGTTGATATCTCCTTATGTTATTTTGGTTTTGGCCCAGTGTGCCTTCTCTTCTCTTGTGTCACCTACAGTGAGTGGGTTTATCACTTCTTTTGTTCCCTCTGTGGTCGGCCATGCTAGATCATTTGTGGGGTCCGTAGAAATAGATAATAAAAACCTGTGTGAGCTTCACTGCATGTTTTCTGCTGATGGCTGCCTCCTTTTCGTTGGGCCGTGTAGTTAGCAAAGCATCTGCTTGCCCTGTACAGGGACCTTTAGATTATAGGCACATTTTCAGATTGAAAGATAAAGACTATTAAGATGAGGAGCTTTCAAACAGGTATTTCCTCTTCAGACAATTCAGTCAGTGTTACTGCTAAAAGAGATGCAGCTTTCTTATGCAAGGCTAGGACTCCTTATTAAGTATTTTACTGCAAACCAATATCTTTGTAACTATTCTATGATGTAGATTTTCCTGTTGTTCTGAAAGGTGGCATATTCTGCTAAACTATGCAAGCAGCACAGGTAAGTGCAATTTTTTATGCAGTAAAACTCACGGGTTTATATACTTCTGAATTTCTTATGATTAATAGCACAAGAAGATTTTTTTCACCAAACATTTGCTTTTAAGTTCTTTGAAGTTATTAGTCAATGACAGAACTGTTTGGAAGTGATAAATCTGTCACTAACCTAAAAGGATAAGCCAGTTTTTCAAGACTTTTTTGAGACTGAGTTACTAACAGAAAACAGTCAGGATAAATTTTTGCTGTGGTGTAACAGAAATAATTTTCAGCTTGGTATAGGTTTTAATGCTTGTGTCATTTACCAGTTAAGTATTTCTAAATAACTTGCCATCTGGTCCCTACTGGAGCATTCAGAAAGGCTATTCCTATTGAAATGAGTTAGATACCCATGAGCTCTTGAAAAGTGAACTAAACAGAGCCATGGATGCTAAGAGCTTATGAAAGAGACGTTCCACCTTTTTTTTTTTCTTTTTATTATTTAGCAATTTTAATTTTTGTTGTTTTATTTGAAACCTCATCTGAAAGTATAAACAAATTAAATACAAATTCTTACAATTTCTTTGCTGTCTTTACCGTGGGATGTAGATATTTAAAGTACAGAAAATTCGTTACTATTTAGCAGCTGTATACCAACAGAAAATGTATCTGTGAATAAATTTGTGGCTGTCAAGTAGAGAAACATATGACTGTTCTTCAGAATTTCCGAAGGTTTCACCTGCTGTTTACCTGCCTAAATCTTGTTTCCTTTCAGACTTTGAAGTTCATGATGTTTCTACTACAGGTTTGTACTTGCATAACTCCTTTTATCCTTTAAATATATAAATCTTTTTCTTTTTGGGATACATGTGTGTTTGCTGTTTGGTTTGGGTTGCTTTTTTGGGGGAGGAGGTTGTTCATCTGTAAATCTTAGAAAGTCCTGGGAGATAGGGAAGCATCTGCCCTTATGCATTGAAAAACCGAGGCGAAGAAATGATGCATAGAGTCATAGAATGTTTCAGGCTGGAAGGGACCTCCAGAGGTCATCCAGTCCAACCTCCCTACACAAGTAGGGTCATCTCTACCTAGGTCATGTTGCTTAGAGCATCTTGCTTAAGATTTTTTTTTTCCTGAAATATATATATACACACAAAAAAATCAGTAGCAGATATTCTTTCCTCTGATTTTCATTACACAGGCTTGTGTTAGGTTTGTATTTAAATGCGAAATTTTGTCCCGTTTCTAAGGGATCTTCAAGGGTAAGCATTGATTACGTTTGTATCTCAGGATTTAATCTGTCATATGTTAATTCTTTAAAAGAAACGTAAAAATATTTTGTTAACAAGGTAATGCTTTTTTAAGAAAGAATGTGAACACAGATGATTCAAGATAGGGAAAGGTTCTTTTGCAAAAAGATCAGTGGCATTGAAAACATTGATTGCTAAAGACTTCTCTTTAGCAATTCAGACAAATACACTGTGAAGTTTGTACAGCTGAAAGTTTTTCAGAAATCATACTAGCTCAGATGTAACATTCCACCAAACAGACCTGCATAGTATATACATTTTTGAGAGATAGGAAACAAATGTAGCTGGCTGAAAATCAGTTAAATTGGTTTTTTTGGCAATTGAGGTAAATAGAAAACAGTAAAATTATTGTTGTATTAAAATTAGTATCACTTGACTATATTAACGTTTATTTTCATGTTTTGTAAATATTTTTTATCAATTCACCCTAACTTTCTGAAGAGATTTTTTTATATTAAGTATTTCAACAACTTCTTCAGAAACCTTTTAATAATAGAGTTAATGAGAAACTTCAGTATGGGTCTCTAGTGCATTCAGAGAATGATGGAGTATTTAATCTTAAATGGGTAAAGAAGATAGGAAATGATAGACAGAGCTTTGATCCTTTAATATTGTTCAGATATGCACATTAAAAGAAACCCTAGAAATCTTTTCTGTGCTCTAATTTTATTGTATTTAAATGCCCACAGCTAACTCTAAGCTTTTAGTGTATCCTTTCCCCACCATTTCAGTCAGAAGGATCTGTGATTTAAAATTAAAATAAAAATAAAGTTGGCAAGCCAACTTGAGGCAGTTGACTGACAAAACTAATTAACTACTCAAAGGCAATCTTCAAGGATAAAGACTCTGAAACGTGAGAGAAAGAAAACAAGACAGAGTTCCTCTGAATCCTAGCACTGTCACAAGACCACTGAGATTTGTTAGACATAAATTCTGAGTAATATTTTGCATTTAAAATTGTACTTCTATTAGAATTTAATTGTGAAAGCAAAGTATGTAAATAACCTTTTCTAAAAAATGTAATATTTAGAACGTACAAAGCTTTAATGAGTTGCCTGTCTCCTCAGATCTAATTAACAGCTTGACAAAATGAACTCTCTCTAGATCCATTAAGAGAAGTCCATTTTGCTTGCTCAGATTGCATCAAGTTACTAATTAAAAGAATATTTTACTCATTTTTGAATATACTCAATACAGAGTTATCTAGTAAACCCTTTTTTAAAAATCTTTATTTCTAAGAGGAAGAAGAGATCTAACTTGTTAAATTTCTATAAGATCATTTATAGCAAAAAATACATAGGCTTGTGGACTTGAAAATGAGAGAAGAACCATAGTACAGAACAGAATAAGACAGGTTGTGATTAGTATTAAATTACATCCTTTTTTTGTCATGTACTGTTTCTGTAATCCATACTTCTACAATATTACAAAGTAATAACATTTGGTTAGTGGAAAACAAGATGTGTTCAGCAAATGACCTGATAAAACTGGGCATATGATGTCAATCTCCTATCACAGGTATTGCTGCTGTTGTTAATAATAGCATTTCTCTAAATGGTTTTTGTTTTTCCAAAGCCAAGTAAAATGTTCTTCTTTTCCATCTTTAAACATACTGTAACTGGTTCTAGTAAAAGTTAATTATAGCCATGTAATGCAACAAATATTAACTGTTTGTTTGTTTGTTTGTTTAAAATTATTTTACCTGAAATAATGATTAGCTGGCTATCATAATAAGGCCAGGGGAAAGTATTTCAATTAATCCCCAAGCTAACAAAAAGGAAAACAAAAAGGCTCATTAAGTAACTTGTTAAGATTTATATTTCATAATCACAAGACCTTTCAGAAATTTCCTACCTATCCACGAATAAATTCATCCTGAGGTGTATTATAATTGGTTTGTTCATTAAAAGATTTTGCATTTAAAATTAATTAGACCTGATGATCTTTAGGGTCTTTTCCAGTCTAATGGATTCTATGTGAAGACCTGTACAGTTAAACAACATACATGTAGCTCATCTCACAGAAGGTCACAAGTGTAACTGATCATAATACTACTGTAAAATTACATGGTTTAAAATAGTAAATGTGTCTTCTGCTATGTGGTAAAACTGATGTTTAGATTAGGAATGCTGTTCTTGCTCTAGAAAACAGTAAAGCAATAAATTGCACATTCTCATATACATTAATTTTATGACACATAATGACTGGATGCTTAAGCTGTGGAGGAATGCAAGATGGGACAGACAACAAGAGAATGAGTAATTTTGTTTTGCAGCAAAGTTATTACTATATAGAAACAAAATCCAAATGTGAAGGAAAGAACTTCATTATTATATGTCAAACGTTAGGGAACAATAGAATCTAACTTTTCTTAAAAGATGACAAATCTTTCTGTTGTTAAGATACAGTGCACATCCATGCTTGCTGATATACTCAGATTTTGTATTTGTGAAACAGGGATAGGAAATATAACTACCTTAAGTGGGGGAGCTCAAATTGGTTTTTCATTATTTTAATGGAATAACTTTGAGAATGAAAATTAAATACTCAATCGGGCTGTTATACAGATGTATATCTACTTATTTGTAATTCATACACATAGGTATTTATACACTTAGACACAGTGGAGTTTGATAGATACTGTAACGAGCCATGGGTGTAAGTGAATTTCAGAATGTCCACGCACACGCAAATGCATGGATATATTCCCACCATTGCTCATAAAAACAGTCAGAAGATGAGAAAGACAGAAGACACATAAGAGGTTTTGGGATGGAATTATAAGTAACCTGATAGCTAATGTTAAGACTAAGAGGGAATTGTGGCATCTGATCTCTGGAAAGGTTTGTAGTTTTCAAAAAATTCCTGATGTCCAAGGAAACAGGGTAGGTGGCTAATGACAACAATTTTTAGTATAGAATACTCACTTTACTTGTGATTTTAAAAATTAAACATCAGCTGTGTAACACAAAAGCTCGATGTCCTACCAGTCCTATTTATTTACACAGTAAAATAAAGACAAGTTTATTAGGAATGAAATCAGTTAATAGTTACATTTACAGCTATCCATAAATGAAAATTACTACTACTACTTTACTTTACCCATTTGTTTTATGTTATGATGCTTTCTGAACAGAGACCGATTATTTCAAACTTGCTGGGATACAAGGAGAGAATAGGGACAGGGAAAATAAGGATAAATTGTACCAGTTGTGAATCTTACTGCTTTAATTACTCATCATGACCACGTAATCTTTTTAAGTAACTCTGGTACAGAAGCATTAAAAGAAGACTGAAGTTACAGGACAGAGAATTGATGATATTAGGCAATTGTATCGATTCATCGCTTAGAAAAAGAACAGTTAATGAGTTACAAGTAATGGCAGGACAGGGCCTACATTAATGTTAACGAGACCAGGCAGTTTTTATGGATCAGGAAGAGATGTTAAAATGTTACAGAATGGTTTCGCTGGTTTCGATGTTTTTTTCCTCTTTTACAGGGATTTTCTTGTGTCCTTTCTAGCAGCTATGTGGAAGGAACTCCTCAGGGCTCAGTGCCTAGGGAGTCCATGGGCCTCTGAGCACATCTTTGCGTTGGTGGTGGCTCGCTCTTTTTTTTTTTTTTTTTCTTTTTTTTCCCCAGTGGCAAATTGTCTACTAAAATGTCTGTTTTCCCATTTCCGCCTTCCCCTCTGTGTGCAGATTGCCAGTCAACTTCAATATATGCAGGTAAAATGACTTCTGCATTTAGGAAATCTTAACTGCTTTAAACTTTTCTGTAAAAACATTTGGATTAGCCTATCATAAAAAGTGCTTTTCAGAGCCAAATCTAAATAAAATCGGTCTCCATACACCTGTAGAAACTCTGTCTGAACGGAATGGATCAAGCAATTCTTGAGGGCTTTGTTGTTGTTCCAACAGTTTTGGATAATATACGACCTTGAGGATTCCACGAAATTCTGGAGTATTTCGTGCTTCTGGAGGAAACGTTTAAGTGATAGCAAGCCTGTAGAGACAAGGAAATTTCATTTTCAGTAAAAATAATTCATTTATGTGTTATGCCCACCAGTAGCCATCTAATTTGTTTCAGACTACTGATTAATTTTCTGAGAAATCCAAATGATCAGCAGCTTAGAATAGCCTTTTTCCCTGTAGAAGAGAGATGACTGCTAAAGGCAGGCAGGGAGGGAAAAAAATGAAAAAAGGTAACTGTCTTGGGGGATTAGGAAACTAAGATTAGCATGGATATGTAGAAGGCTGGAAATCCACAAATGCCTTTGCAGAAAAGATATGCTTAAGGACTTCTCTAAATGTTCTCTAACTCAGAATCTAGCCCTGAAGCAGTGTTTACATGTTTGTCTATACGTTTCATTGTCTCACTTCAAACTATCAATTTGTACTGCGTACTGATGAGAGAACTTTCTCAGTATTGTCTTTTTTTTTTTTCTGCTTGCTTCTGTACTGTCTTTACACGTAAATCAGTGATACAAAAACGAGTGTCACGTAGCCACTGCGCCCACGATCCAGTTTCAGGGATGTACTACATGTCGGGGAGGATCTTTCGATAATATATATGTATGTTGTTCATTTCCTGGGAGAAAAATCTTGGTGGTAGTAGAAGGGAAGGATTCAAGCAAACAAAAAGCCCCCCATGCTTGTAGATGCCCATTCACTGACACTTACTAGCTCTCTATACCAGCTTAGGACAAAGAGGGGAAAAATAAACGGAGCATGGCCTAGCTCTAGTTCTATTCCTGCTTTGTCATAGGAGCTGATTATTTGTGAAGATGGCCCCAGCCTGATGTAAGGATGGGAGAAAGGGATAATAGAGAAAGAGCAGACCAGTGTAGGCAGGTGCATATAAACCTAGGCTGGTATTGTGGATGTAAGCAATAGTGCTCTAATACTGATTCCTAATAATTTTGATATTGGATATATTTAAGAATATAATATAGTTATGTATTGGTATATCACCTGTCACTGAGTCAGGTCTTTTTTTCTCTTAATATTCCTGTTAATGAAAGTGGTGAAATTAGAAACACCAGCTTTTGTTCTTCAAGAGTTATATATTTCTAACATATATTCTTACTAGAAAAGGACTTATGTCATCCTTGTTTATGTAGAGATTTCTGTGAACACCTCAGCAGATGAACTAAGTGGTAATACGTGATAAAACAGCTCAAGTAAAATGTTCAGTTTTAAGTTCTTGAAAAACATAAATTCCCTTCATTTATTGAAGTTGTACTTGCTTGTTTTGTAATGATGATGCAGCGAAGTACAAACTCTGCAAGCTTAAATTTTAGTGGGAGAAATCTCAGCTTTCCTTGGGAGTACAAAGCTTAACAATTCAGTAAGTGTATTTAAAATCTTATCCAGATGAAGATTTGCTTTTCTTATTTTCCACTGACTTACTTGCTTGGATACTCACACTTAGTGATATGTTCAGTAACTTCTATGACATGGTTTTTTTTAAGAAAAAAAGTATGGTGTGTTGGTTTTTTTTGTGTGGTGTGTGGTTTTTTTTTTCTTGAGAATACTGCTTTCCGAGGTTGACCCAAGAAAGTCTCGGGAGACTTTTGTATTCGAAATCAGCATAGATTAGCTTTCTCACTAGGCTTACCTGGGAGAAGACATGAAGTACTTAAGAGTTTTCTATGTGTGAAATACATATATTTTGAGGAAGTGAAAATATTTAAAGCAAGAATAATAATGTTGAAAATGATTCCTTGTTTTTTGCTCTTGCCTCAGCAACAAGCCAAAGGAGAGCTTAACAAGTCATTGTTTTCTCTATCTCTGGAGCCTATTTTAACAATAATTCTTAGTGTTTTTATTTTCCCATGCACTGTATAAACACAACAGGTATTTAATTTCCATGGCGTTTTGTTTGATAACTTCATGTTCTAGACATATATTTCTGAGTGTGCGTATTGTTTTCTAGTTTATTTCTTGTATTTGGGCTTTTTATATGTATCTGTAAATAACTAATATCTAAATGTATCTTTACACTTACTGGAGAAAAATTACCTGTTCAGAAAATTATTCTTCCGGCTCAAGATGATTGGTTTAAAAGACAAAGTAGAATTATATTTGGATTGAGCATTTCTTGGGATGCTACCAGTAAGTCAAAGACAATTCTTGTAAGCTGGTAACTTAGCACTTTGCATTTGAAATGGGCATTTGTACTGTTATTTCTAGCAATTTAAAGTTGTTTTTCTTGTAATCATACTAACCTCAGCTGTTATTTTGACAGCTTTCTATTATTTCTATTTCTTGGGCTGTAGTTGTTATGTTAGTGTCTACAAGTACAGACAAGAATTTCTTTTTTCTAGGCCTTTGTGAGATATGTCAGATGTCTACAATTTGATATACGCTTTTTTTCATTATTTTTTCCAATTTGCAGTGTATCTTTCTTGCATTTGCCTGAATTTATAAAACTAATAGTGAAAACTAAATAATTAGACTGATACCAAAGAACGATGACAGACCATGTTGCAATAATGATTACAGGGGCACTGCTATAGCCCTGAGAACTCAGGAAGAAAAAGATTAGGTCTTCTCAGTGAGAACGATGAGTCAGCACAGGGCTTTGTCTGCCAGAACATTGAAAACAGATTCCTAGAGCTCTCTTTGTTCTTCTTCTCTCCACTTTGGGGAGGGCTGTCCTTTTGGTTAACAGTATCTGCCAAACCAGCGAGTTGATTTGGATGGATTTTCATGTTCCATGCTGTCAATTAGTGAGTTGAAAAAGACGACGGCTGTGATCATGAGATAGAGAAGAGACTTCAGTGACAGCAAGAAATCAGGATTAAAGAGAGCTCATCTGCCAGAAATCTGAGAGTCCTTGCTGAAGTCGGTGAAAATGTCTGCATAACTGCAAATAGGTTTTCCTTTCAAAGAAAGAGGGGAGTAATTTTTTAATAAATTGCTCCATTTTCTTCATAATCTTCGTATTTTTAGTAAGATGAAAGGAGAGCAGAACAGGTCTAGTAGGCTCTTGTGACTATCAGTAATAAAGGAACATAAACACAACTTTCTACTACTACTTTTATCAATGAATACAAGAGATAAAAGGAAAGAGATGGATATCTCCCATTCTCATAAGATGTTAATGAAAGATTTAATTAGCAGTAGCAGCATTGTTGTATAATAAATCAATTAATCTCTCCTGCCCTTTCCCTTGTGAACCTTTAAAAAAAAACCCCACAATTAATTAATTGAAACCTTTTGTCACTTAATCATTGCCCTACAACCCTGAAATATCCTGTGATGCAATAGAGTAAGAAGTCATATTTTTGATACATGTGGGATGACCCTTCTAGCTTGAATTAATTTACAGTGGTTTCATAGAATAATTTAGAACAGACTTTTTACTGCTTAATTTGAAATCTGAAGGGACCTTGTCACTGGTATGCTTGTTGATGAAGCAGATATATGGATAAATATGTGTAATTTATGCATATTACAACCTATGTATATAGTCATATAATGAGACTTATAATGTAACATATACATAATAGACACCTTTTTTTTTTTCCTTGCTTATCTTCCAGCACATGTTCTTTGTGCTTCAGTATTGCTAATCAGACCACAGAGGGAGAAATAAATGTCTGTGCTGGAAGTGCTTGTGTGAAAGGGCCAACACTGACTCAGGGCAATTCCTTAATTTGTAACGTGGTAAGAGACTTATTTTGTCTTGTATTTATTACATATCAAAACACTCTAAGTGAAGTGGAATACAAGTGAAGACTTGTCTTAATGATGCATATTCAGAAGCTAATCTACTTAAAGAATAAAATGGGGAGTAAGGAGATGGGTATTTGACTCTGGCCTACGATAGGGTCCTTGGTGTCCTTGAGCCACTTACCTTGAGCCACTTACCGTGGTCAGCGGAGTTACTTGCTCACTCAATTACTACATCTATAAAAATAGGGCAGTAAATCATCAATTAATTAGGATGTGTAGGATATCTTCCGAGGGAAGATGTTGTTATTAATAGCTGTCTTTTTATATCTTACCTTTATTCTTATTTATGGGTTAACATGCTAAATATGTAATTTCATAAAATCCCTAAGGTACTTTCCGCAATTATCATAGCCCTGTCTGAAATCCTGACAGGAGAGAACTGCAGCCAGCCTCTGCCCAAAGGTCAGCAGATGTTTGAATTACTGTTGTGCCATTAAGGTGACAGTGATTATACTCTCTCTGCTGCTGGCTGTGTGTCTAGGGTTAAAATACATTCAAATAGTAAATAAATTCAGAAATGAGTAATACATGTTTGTAAGAAATTCATATTGTTGGCAAAGTTTGTTTTGCTGACACTGTTTATAAAAGCACAGGTGTGTGATGAAAGCTTTTTGAATTGAAAAAATATGCCTCAGTTTTGATTGGGCTGTTCTTTTCTTTTTCTTCTGTCATTTATGAAGCAAGTTCCATCTTCAACAAATTATCTACTCAGAAATAATCAAGATGCTCTCAAGTGTTCGAGTTGCCTAAAGCAATCCAAATACTTTCTGCTTGTCTTGGGTTTGGTTGTCGTTTTAAATGCACTGAACAAATTTTCGCTTCACTGTAGTAAATGCACTTTGATTAATATTGTATGCTGCATTTTTATATGTAGATTTCAGATTGTGTTCTGAAATCTGCAGTGAGTTGATGCTGTTTGGAAGGTCTTGGAGGGAAAAAAAAAAACAAAACGATGAAGAGTTTTGCTAGCAGAGAACTAAACCAGCAGGTGCCCCATTGATGCAAGCAAGCACCTGAACTCTCCTGTACTGGTTCCAAAGCGCATCCTCCTCCTCTTGGCCAACTTGTTATTTCTTGTGGGGAATACTGTAATAGAGGACAGAAGAAAATCTGTTTGACAAAGGTCATCTGACCAGTATTACAGAAGCCCATCCTTCTGCCGCTTGTCTAAACTGCACTCATATCTTTGCCAAAAGGATTTATGCCTTGCCATCTCCAGAGTGTCTCTTCTGAACTAGTCACTGTTTGGAAAGGAATTTCTCTAGTAAGACAGATGCTGAAAGGGACTAGGTAAATGAGCATCAGTGTTCATCAAGTTCTTGGGTGAAAGAACTCCAGTAGTGCTGCTGATCTGGAGTAGTTGGCAGATATAGACAGACTCTGTTAGCTTTCTTGTGAAGAACTAATTCATCAGATGTTTCCCGGTTTTCAGTGAATCAGAGTGATGCAAAGCATCTCTGATTATTATATGGGAGATTTTCTAAGACTGCTAAACTACAATCTACTTAGAGTGTGCTAAAGTACAAGTTCTGCCAATCAAATTATGTGCAAGTTTTTTTTCAATATTTATGACAAAAAATGTAAACATTTTGATAAAAGCTGATCTTCTGTTTGGCAGATGGTTTTGACCCTTAAAAACAAGATATAAAAGTACAGAATACTACTTCAGCTTTGCATATTTGCTACAGCACTTCATATGTGTGCTAGTATGGGCATTTCTCAATAGCAATAAAAATGAAAGTAAATAATTCTGAAATAAAATGGCTTTTCAGACTAATTGACTGACTTAAAAGCAATACATTAATAAAAATACTAAATGATGCTTTGGTTATTGAGAAATGATATATATGTAAGTAAGGACAAATAACAACTGGTTCAGAAAGGTGACAGCAATACTTACTTTAATGTTAGATATCTATTTGCTTTTATTCTTTTTTCTTTTTTTTTCCTCACAAGAAGGTAATGTTAGAATAGTAAAGATGGAATTGCAAGTTACCATATTTCTGCCAGTGATCTCAATGCAGTATATTAAAGTTCCGTAGTGTTATGTAGTAGAAAACCTAAAGCATCCTGCTGGACATTATCCTTGTCGTAGCAAAAGGAAATGTAAAAGATTATTGTGGGGATAACCAGGTCAGAGCAATTTGGGATATCTTTGAGAGCTGAGAATAAAAGGCAATTGAACCATTAAGGAATCAGGATTAGCCAGCATAGGTTTTTTAATTTAATTTTATTTTTTTTACAGCAAGCTTGTGAGCTTGCTGGTTTTTATTATTTGTGGTTTTTTTCTTTAATTAGCTCTGTTACAATCAGTAAAGATACTGAAATTAAAATGTTGCTAAGCAGATGTTGTACTAGAAAATGGGTCCAGTTCATTAAATGTATTTGTCTCATTTAAATGATTTATGATCATTTTCAGAAAAAAATATTTAAAAAACCCCACAACTACTACAGACATGTCAGTTTATTCCTCCTAAAAGCAATTTTATTTCCTTTATTAGAATTTAAAACTAAGATACTGACAGTTGATAAATGATGAACTCTGTATTCTTTTTGTACACGATAACAATCCATCTATATGAAAATTCATGTGTTTTTATGGATGGTAGATAGTATATGAAGCTATTGGAGAGGGTGGGAAATGCAAGTCTTGAATTGCAGAGGCTTCCTGTCTTGCCTGGTCTGTTTGCAATAACTTCATCAAATGCACCTTTTTCAAATTTGTTTTGGGGTAACTTCTGTCACCTTTGTGAATCCTTGTTTTCTCTGTTTTTCATGTCCGAAAGTAATGATTTGTTTTTCCACTGGATGGTTAAAATTTTATATCTTATTTTTTAAGGTTTGTCATAATGCTTTGAAATATTTTTGAGCCATTCTTGGAGACAAGTCTAATTTGATGCTCTGTACTATGATATGGCAACACTGAACAAAGCTATGAAATGCTCCCCTGTGGACTTAAGAGTGTCACAGGCAGAATCTATGGCCTTCACTGTACTACTTTTATGTCATAACTCTCAAACAACTCCTGCTGGAAGTAGTCAGTGTGAATTTACCACGTGCAAATACTACTCGACCAACCTGATCGAATTCCGTGATGAGATGACTTTTCTGCGGATAAGGGGAGTGCACAGACACTGTTAACTTTGATTGGTGTACCTGATCACTGATTAAATCTTCCTCAGAAATTTTATGTTGTCTTGATATTCAACCTACCTTCTTTGCAGAAACCGTTCTGTGAAATATTGTGAGGAAGTCTAAGGAACATTTTAAACAGTTTATATAGTTACTTTCTTATCTGTTTGTTTTCCTTTTTAGTGACTGGCTGAAGGATAGAGCCCAGAGAGTTGTGGTCAGCGGAGCAGACTCTAGCTGGAGGCCTGGGACTAGTGGTGTCCCCCAGGGGGTAAGTACTGGGTCCAATGCTGTTTAATATTTTCATCAATGACCTAGATGAGGGGATGGAGTGTACCTTCAGCAAGTTCGCTTATGATACAAAACTGGGAGGAGTGGCTGACATGCTGGGGGGCTGTGCTGCCAATCAGCGTGGCCTAGACAGACTGGAGAGCTGGGTGGGGAGAAATTTAATGAAATTCAGTAAGGGCAAATGTAAAGTTCAGCATCTGGGGAAGAACAACCCCATGTATCAGTACAGGTTGGGGGCTGAGCTGTTGGAGAGCAGCTCTGGGGGAAAAGACCTGGGAGTCCTGGTGGACAAGAGGATGACCATGAGCCAACAATGCCCCCTCGCGGCCAGGAAGGCCAATGGCATCCTGGGATGCATTAGAAGGAGTGTGGCCAGCAGATCGAGGGAGGTTCTCCTCCTCGTCTACTCTGTGCTGATAAGGCCCCACCTGGAGTACTGAATCCAATTCTGGGCACCCCAGTTCAAGAAGGACAGGGAACTACTGGAGAGAGTCCAGCGCGGAGCCACTAAGCTTATGAAGAGAGTGGAGCATCTCCCTTATGAGGAGAGGCTGAGGGAGCTGGGTCTCTTTAGCTTGGAGAAGAGAAGACTGAGGGGTGATCTCATTAATGTTTATAAATATGTAAAGGGCAAGTGTCAGGAGGGTGGAGCCAGGCTCTTCTCGGTGGCACCCAATGACAGGACAAGGGGCAACAGATGCAAACTGGAGCATAGGATGTGCCATTTAAACATAAGGAAACACTTTTTCACAGTGAGGGTGACAGAGCACTGCAACAGGCTGCCCAGGGAGGTTGTGGAGTCTCCTCTGGAGACATTCAAAACCCATCTGGATGAGTTCCTGCATGATCTACTCTAGGGTCCTGCTCTGGCAGGGGAGTGGTTGGACTCGATGATCTTCCGAGGTCCCTTCCAGCCCCTAATATTCTGTGATTCTGTGGTTGTCAATATTCATAGCATTCTTCTTGAATTTTAAGAGCAAGTTTTTGTTGTTTATATATATATAAAGGATATCTCTTAAAATTCATTTCTAAAGAAGTTTCCTCTAACCACTTGATACTATGATAAATAGTATTAACATCTTTAAAATAGCTTGTCTTTGTCTGTATGCAGTAGGTTACGAACTAGTGTAGGCCCCATAGGATAACCAGACAGAGGCTTGCGTAAGTCTGAACTCAGAGGGCGCTTCTAAATGTGACAGTATGAGAGAGCTGGAGAGTGTGTTTTATTAATGCCTCCTTTTAACTATTTTTTAAACTCAGCTTCATGCAGTAGTTCATTAGCTGTCTGAAACTAATTCACAAGCGTGTGTTTCTATTCATGGTATGTGAGTACAGAAATACTCTGTGATAATATGCTAGGAGATACTTGCTTCTGTGTAAAACCAGTTTTCCTGATCTTCTGGCCGAGAAGCTCAATCATCATTCAGAACATCTCGGTGAATTTCTTGAAGTCAGCTGAGCTATAAATGCCCATTCTTACAGGAATGGAAGCAGTTTTTTTGAGGTATTGGGCCAGGACATATTTTTTTTGTTGTTCGTATTTAACTTGATCTTCCACAGCCTGTTCCCACAGCTGCCTCATGGTCACTCCACTACCATAGTCTTTCATCTCCTCTTTCTGGGTGTAAGTAACCAACAGCTTAATCTTCAGTCTTGACCATTTTGATTAGTCCCTAGCCTAGAAATCACTCTATTCCCCGTGTTTCAAGGCAGCTTTTGTTGGACCTTGCTCGTGATACAAGGCAACTCACCTAAAATCTAACCAGCAATGTTACAAGCAATTGATAATGAGAAATAAACAACTGAATAGGTCATAGATTTGCCATAGATCTTGCAGTCGAGGGGAAGTAACAATGATTAATTACTTTGTGCTCTCTCCCGAATGAAGAGTTACTCATTCTCGGGTAGAAGGAAGTAGAGAGGAGAGAAGAGAGGATGACCATTTCAACCAATCCTTGCAAGTGTTTCTGTCAACAAGCAAAATAGGTTTTCAGGATGCATTTGTTTCTTGCTGTTGTGTGTCATGCCCTATAAAAAAAAGGCAAAGCAACCTGCTTTCACAGGAATTTGAAGGCTCCAGTGGTCTTCGTTATAGGCAGATAGATACAGGTTTTCTGTGGAAGAGTAGGACAGCTGTGATACCTTCCTCTTTTGCATTATCCAGGTACTCAGAAGGGGGGAGCAAGCCAAGCTGTTTTCAGAAATATCTTACTGTATATTCTTTGTTTATGTGGGAGCTAAGATCTTCAGAACTAAGTTATTCATTGTTTCAATGACTGTGGCTTCTTATTGTATTTTTGGATGGAAAGTAACTCTGAGTCATAAGAATGTGAAGTTGCTGTACTGCATAATAGTTCAGAGCTAGCTCTCAGATCCCAGGCTTGTTGCACCAGATCCGTCTTGCCCAAAATGGGAAATTAAATAGCTGAGGGTTTTTTTTTTATTATGCTTTCCCTGCCCCTACCCCTCCTTGTATGTTTCTGTAGATCTTTAGAAAAGTCCTGTTTAACTGGTTGCATTTGCACTTTACTGTGCATGACAGATGTGTGTTATTGCCAGAGGGAGTGGCACCCACTTCTGCTGCCACTTAGTTTTGAGACTGATCATGAACCCAAGTCATCACAATCCAAGCTCTGGTAAGTGCAATCAATGACGGTTTACATTAGTACATCGGGATTTGAATGGCAGCAACTGAAGTGGTCGAACTGTCTGTGTTAGGGAGTTTCTGTGCCTTTTGCCAGTACCCTCTGGCTGCAAGACTTTAAATCCAGTCTAGCATACATTGCTCGGGTTTGTAAGAGCCATTCTGATCTGCCATTCCCAAGGGCAGAAGATTAATTCATTTTAATAATGGCGATGAGAATAATAGAAAACTAGTCTGGGGCTACCATGGGACACATAACGTGGTTCAGAATACTTTTCAAGTAAGAAATCTGTTTCTGTAAAATCTGGAGGGCAGGTGGTTCCTAATGGAAACTAAAAAGTTGATTATTAATTCATCTTTTCTAATAATAAGGCCAACTACACTTGTATTATAGTGATTATAATGGTCATAAAATGCTGCACTAGAAATTATAGTTTAGAGTTAGATGCTGAGCGCAGGTAAGAGCAGCAGTAATTTTTGTGTGTGCATATATTGGGTTTGTGGAAGTAACATTATTTGACATAAATATAATCTCATAGCGTGAAAAATCTATGTATATGTTCTTCTTCATTGCTTCTGTAATATCCCATCTTGATTTTTTTATTTTTTTTTTAATAGTACATTAATGAAAGAACTATTCCTTGCTGAATTAACTATTTCCCTGTCTCAGTGTCCAACCACTCAAAATCCAGTTATAATGACATATATACAGATGAGACATCATGGCCACATTTTAATAACTCATCTTGATTCCATCAACTTTATCATCAGTGGAGGTAGATAAAAAAATCACAATCTGATTCCAATGGTATTAGTTTAACATAGCGTATTTTCAGCTACTCTGTTGCTGAAAACTGTCACAGCTCTACGCAAGCTACACAGATATGAAACTAGTTAGACTGTAAGCAAAATAGCTTTATTTTACATAAAACACTTACACAGTTCATTGTTGGATTCATTTGAGAGACAGTGAAATAATTAGCAGTGATTTCTCATTTTTAAACTCCGAATAATAACTCCTAGGTAATATTTAAAATTTAATGTTTATATGTATATATTTTGGTTGTCTGTTCTTGACACCTTAAATATTTTTCTTAAGTTTTCCAAGGTCTTTTTTGAAGTTTGGGATTATTTGTCCATGTACAAAGAATAATCATATATTTACAAACATACACAGTAATTGTATTAATTTAGCTTAAAATCCAAAAGATAGAAAGTATATTTCTTATGAAAAATCATCATATTGTTGGGTTCATTTACCATTGAAAACCTCATTCTGGACAGAATAGTTTTGATGTGGCCAGAAAACAAAACAAACAAATCTGGTAATTACGCTGTTGTTGTAAAGAATTAGTTCACTTTAGATTTTTATATTTAAGGTTCCCTCTCTGCATCTGCCCTGGATCAAATATTTTCTGATTCCTTTTTGGATACCTTCTCTAAGATGGATTTCCATTCAGATGTCATTTAACGGTCTTTGCATTTATCTTAGAGAGCTTTCCATACTTCCCCCCCATGCCCACTAGCAACTGTATTTGTTTTATATATTGGCTTTGGTTCAGTTGATTCTTGATCGGTTCTTGTTCATGTTTATTTTGTATGTATCCACCCACAGAGTGCAATCTAAAGCTTTGAAATTTAATTTACAGAAGAAACTCCTGCTGCCTGTTTATAAATAACAGTCAGTCATCTTTATTGGTCAGTCTTAGAACAATTATTTTACACTGTAGTGTGTAACTAACACATTACTTGTGAAGGAAAAATTGAGAAAGGCAGGCACCGAATGTGGATAATGAGGGGAGGCAGTTCATGTTATTCCCAGAAAATTTTAATTTCCCTATTAATTTGGTAATTTGTAGGAAATCCTGTATTAGATGAAATAAGTGGCCTAGTTTGCCTGGTATCCTTCCTTTGACAGTTTTCAGTTTAGATGACTCCTACAGACAAGCCTGGAAACTAAATGAATTAGAAGTTCATGGATGCATGATTCTTCAGGTTCTTTAATTAAAACTGCACTTGTAGTTATCCATTTAGAGTATATTTAAATATATTTCATTTATAGGTGTATAAATGTATGTCTTTATATATAAACATGCATATCTTTATCTATAAATTTTGCATCACAAACATGACAAAATCAGTGGTTTGTCTTCACTAAACTGACAAACTGTTTTCCTGGAGTTTTCTTGTATAAGCTTTTACCTTAAAATGGCAGTTCCAAAAGTAACAGAATGTTATGATAATTAGAAGTAAACCAACTTTATATGTCCTTTCATTACCTACATGAAACACAGTGTTAAAATAGAACTGAAAAGACAGTATGTTAGCTTTTTTTTTTAAGCTCTACATTGTGTTCACCTTTTTTTTTCTTACTCCTTACTATAATTCACCCAGAAAATAATCTCTTTGCAAACCAAAGTATGCATTGTTTGTGGAATTTGCATGAGTACATAGTTAAATGAGGAAGCATAGTATGGGGATGGGAAAACATTCTTTATTTGACAGAAAAGGATGTGGGCAATCACTAGAACATATGGAAATCCTTATTGGATTATAAAGTAATACCTGTGTTTTATTAGACTGAAGGAAGAAAAGCTGGTTTTTGGAAAGCTTTTCATTTGGGTCTTGCTTCCACTGCTGACTGTAGAGTTCCTGGGTTTGAATGCTGCAAGGGATGGACCATGTGCCAAATAGAGAAACTTATAATTGAGGTCAGTAGTAAAAGAGGCATAGTAGTTGTGTTGAACGTGATTTGGTAAAACCCAGTTATGGGGATATATTCCATCTGTGTAGCTTTTCCAAGAGTGTTGGAATAGGCTGAGGACCGCGTACTGTTGTGGGACTTGCCTTAAACTAAACAGAGTTTTGTGTTCTGGGCTTGGCATGAATCTACTCTCTTTGTGCACATATTTTCAAGTTTAAAGGCAGTTCCCCGGCAATAACATGCAAAAAATTATCCCCTTGGTAAGAAACAGATAAACAGTGAGTAGAGATAGAACAGGATTGCTTTTTCTTAGTCTGTGAAGACATGGTAAAGGGAAAAACCCACCAGACTGGCTGCCAACTGAATGTAAAAACATGTAACAATAATGAATAATAGTGATATAATATAATGGACGTATTGCGGTTTGTATCATTATTTTGGTGAGATGACTGATGCCTGCAATGACTTCCTTTGCTGTCTGATATTTCTTATCAGTGATGTGACCTTTGCAAGGCGGGCCAACAGCTTTATTGAAAGTGAATGTCTAGCCACATAGGTAATTTTTTCTTCCATATGATTGTAAACACACAATTATTGAACACATTAAAATTAGAAAAATGAATGATGGTCATCTTACTGTGCTGTTTAACCATTGAGAAAACTAAATCTGTGCAAAATCTTAAAGGAAAACCAAAGTTTACTGTATACCAATTTGTGAAATACCTTTCAGTTCATGAGGTTGTGTAGGGAAATCTGGTAACACACTCAGAAAACCAGTCCTTTGTTAACAAAATAGTGAGGAGCCAGGCAGAGCTTGAACTATTCTTTCTTCCTTGCTAGTTGCTCGGATACTGGGACAGGCCTCTCTTTCATGATGTCTGTAACATACAGTTCCTTTCTAGTTAATTATTGCTGTTTTGAGATAGCTTAATAAACTAGTGGACATAAACTGAAACTCCTCTTCTTGTAAAACCTACTGATAATAGGCACATGAATAACTCCAGGTGAGGCAAACCTGTTGTTTTTTTAATCCGTAAATTTCACAAATCTTTTTGCTTCAGTCCTATCATCATGCCAACATGTATCTGTATTTTTCCATAAGCTACAATTTTTCTTTATAGGAAGAACCTGCACTCTGTCATGCATAAAAATAAGTGGATACATTTGGGGCAAACAGTGAAAATTACTTGTTTTTATTTATTTTTTAGGTGTGGCCCGCAGTCATAAATATTTCAAATGTTCATAAGAGTACTTAGATTTGTAGGTACTGCACAGTGCGCTACAGTTAACTTGAAATACAGAAGAAGCAGAAAAAAAAGCTAAACCTCTTGAATATTCATTATTTCCCATCTTGATGATAAGGTAAGAATAAGTGGCTACCCATATGAAAAATTAATTATGTGTGTCTACTGAAAATAATTAACAAAATATGTTGGTGAAGATGGATGAAATGTAAATGTAAAAGCCTATTTTAACTTCTGTTCCCTGTTGGGAGATTACTTTGTTCAAAGTTCAGGTGCCATTATCTTTGGGGATAATACAAGCCAACAGGTGAGGTGTCTCGTGCATAGATATGCATTTTTAGCCTGTCAGTTTATTATTGTATCTTTGACTTTGTTTTGGAAAAATAGTCTTTCTGTCACTGCCCTTGAGCCAGTATATCAGTTTTATTTATACTGAATAGCAATAATTTATTCAGAACTACCCTGGTTGACTCTAAGGATTGTCTGCACACTACTTCACATACTATAAATGGTAATATATGGGTATTTACCACTTCTAACTCAATTTTGGGAGAAGTAATGGCTAAATTAAGAAAAAATTAGAGATGCCAATAACAAAAGACTTTTTCATTTTGATTCAATTGCCTTTTTAAAATTATTTCAGTAGATTGGTAAATAGCTTCATTTGAGAGTTGGTAGTACTAACTGTGCTAATAATGTTTAAAACTCCCCTGTAGCCCACTTAAAATTGTAATTTGTTTTCTCTGTTTTCCTTCGAAATTTTCAGTAATGTCAGGCAGTTTTTGAGGTTCTTTAAAATAATCTGATGGCAAAAGAAGCACAAAGACCATCGTGGATTATTTCCCTGGCTCTTCAGTACTATGATAAAGAAGTGATTTTGTCAGAATAGTATAAAAATTCATATTCTGAACAAAGGAATACGTGTTTTTATGTACTTCTCGTCGTTGTTGTTTAATAGTTATCTAAATTAGTCTGTATCTATATTTCTAATGCTGCTTGTAACTAAAATTTTCAAATTGTGACAAAGCTACCTGCATCCGATGGCTGTGTGAATTGTTCTGATGCTGAAGGTTGCTACTCACACCGATAGGAGTTTTTACATACAGGAAGGGACAAAATTGCTCTTGTCGTAGTAACACGGTTTTTTTTGTTAGAAGCAAATTGTGTTCCTGAACAGACAGCACTTCTGTGTCACTCTCACCTGGCTTTATGGTTTTTGGGTGGGTCTGGGATGTTAACCTTCATTAAAATACCGTGAAGGAAGAGTAGCCGCAGCTACATTTTGTAGGCTAGATCAGTGATTAATAGAAAAAGAATTTTAATTTCATAATTTACCTAAGAGCTGGGAAGGAATTGTCATAGTACCCCTGCACTCCAGTGCTATGTAAATTAACTCATTGAATCTTAGTTATTTTGTTCTTTGTTTTTTTTTTTGGGGGGGGGGTGTGTCTGGTGTGTGTGTGTGTGCGTTGTTTGTTTTATTTTCGGTTGGTGTTGTTATTTGTTTGGGTTTGTTATTTGTTTGTTTTTAAATTCTAGTCTATTATGTGTGAGGCATTGTTTATTACAAACAGTTCTCTTCCTCAGCTTTTCCAGTATCTGCTCATTTTCCAGAGTTTTGCTTTCTTGAATAACATAAATGCAAATTGCTTTGGTAGAGTTTAAATTCTATGAGAATTGATTTGTAAAGCAATCTAGGTGGCAGATTCTTGTAGATTTGATTTGAGTTGCTTTTAATGTTTGATGATTTCCTGTACTTGTGATAAGAAATGGTCTCTTCCTATAAATGTCTAGACAGAGTGTCAGAAGTAGAGCATGGCAAGTTTGGAAATATGCAACTAGGAGCTTGAGTAAAAGCTGGAATATTTTCATAATTTGCTGCCAGATGCCTCAGTTGATTATCTGTGTTGACGATTTAGCTTTGATCATTCCAGTTTTCCAGAATATTCCTTATTCTATGGAACAATCAAGTAGAATAAGAAACTTTTATAATTAATTTTAAATAGCTCTTTGTGGTGGGTTTGACCTTGGCTGAGCGCCAGGTACCCACCAAGTCGCTCTATCACTCCCCCCCCACTTACTCAGCAAGGGGGAAGAGAATAAGATGGAAGAGCCTGTAGGGTACGACAAAGGCAGTTTAATAAGAACAAAAAAAAAAGCAAAGAACAAAAAGCAAGCCGCGCGCGCGCGAAGCAAAGCAGAATAAGGTCTTATTCTCTACTTCCCATCAGCAGGCGATGTCTGGCCTCTCCCGGGAAGCAGGGCTCTTGTACGCGTAGCGGTTGCTCGGAGGACAAGCGTCTTCACCAACGAATGACCCCGACCCCCTTCTCCTCTCTTCTCCTTTTATACTTGAGCTGACGTCACGCAGTGTGGAATAGCTCCTTGGTCAGTTTGGGTCAGCTGTCTTGACCGTGTCCCCTCCCAAGATCTTGCCCACCCCATCTCACTCAGAGCGGGGAGTGGGGGGGGGGAAGATGTTGGAAAGCCAGCCTCGGGGCTGTGCAAACACTGCTCAGCAGCAGCCACAACACTGGCGTCTTATCTGCCTCCCAGTACAAAGCACAGCACCATAAGAGCTGCTCTGGGGAACATTAACTCCAGCTCACCCAAACCCAATACACTCTTGCATGTATTCTCTCAATTTCTTTATAACATCACTTATAATATACAAATATGCATATGGTCATACAGTATAATGTATTTTTTAGAACGTATATGGGTTTATAATATGTGAAATTTAATGTCCGTAGTGCTCAAAAGCTCTATTCTGGGCAAGAATGCCCTTCCTTGTATTAATATAGGGCAGCATAATGTTCAGATACATTTGAAGAACAAGTTGTTCTTAGCACTTGCTAAAGCAGGTTAAATTGTTTTGATTAATCTTGCCAGGTATAAATGAACTGTTTTTTCTTACCAAGTCCACAGCTACTTTCCTTTTCCTTTTGTGGCTGCTGTGAGGTATGCTTGGATTTGTACATTGTCATCGATCACATATCATCTTCCCCAATTTCCTTCATTATTGTTGCCTTGTGTGTATGTTCGTGCATTCAGATGGTTGTCAGTTGGGTCTCTGACATGTAGATATTTCTGTCTCCTGGGATTTATCCTGAAGTTGTAAACTTTGGCTGGTGAACAGCATTTTATGAGGTTTGCTATAATTTGTGCATGTTTTAATGCCTGACAGTTTAATAACTACATGCTACTTCTCTTCTACTACATAATGCTGAACAATAATTACACTTGAAGGTTTGTATTTTCTTCGCGTTATTAAAAGGAAAGGTATGCCTCGAGGTGCTCTGTAATAATTCTACAGTCAAAGGAAGAAATCAGAAGGGGCAAAACTGATCTGACACTACTTCGACTCACGTGAAACCGTAAACGTATTAATTTTGGTTTGTTTGTGAAGCGGACATAATTTAGGATTAAATATTGCAGTGTGTGTAATCAGGATCTACTTCCTTAAAGAACTGGAGCAGTGCTGTTGAAAATACTTGAACCGTAAAGATGCTGAAAAAGTGCTGTTTGTTTGTTTTCTTCCTGTTCAGGCATTCAATACAAATCGTTAAAAATAGACTCTCATCACATTTTTTCTCACGCGCAAAACGGTAAGGTTTATCTGATTGAAGTTGTAGTATTACCTTTATTCACTTTTGTGACACATCAGAAGTTAATTCAGTTAAAATTTAAAGTGAAATAATCCTATCAGATATTCTTGAAATAGAAACATTTCTAAACATTTGCTTAGTTTGGAGGAAGCTCTCCAATTTACATGCCTGCACTGTAGGGACGTTCTGACCACAGTCTTTACTACTCAGAAGAGAGCCTGTCTCATTCTTCCTTCCTTTCCCATTTATCTCTGTTTTTGGAGAGAAACACTTCTATGTGTGTAGGTCCTTTTGTAAGAAAAAGGTGTTATGATTTTATTTGTTTACAGCCTCCCATCTCACTCTCTTTTTTTTGTCTAGGATACTTCAAAAGTCCATGTTTTCAGTGCATAGCCTGGAGGCTCTTACAGGCTGCTTTTTTTTTTCCCCTCCCTTCCTCTCTGATACCCAGCCTCAATTTCAGTGACCCTGGCTTTTTCAAGTGGAATAATATTCCTCATGATAATTTCCTACTAGATCTTCTGTTGAACTCAGTGAATACACGATCTTTCTTGAGAGCGAAATTGGAGCTGACTACCTTTGAATCTAGCCAAAAACTTAGGAAATTTAGGAAGCTTTAGCTTTTAGTAACTTTGCCTATCAAACTACCTTTGGCTTTAAGCTCCATATATAATGAAGTGCTTTTTTGGTCTTGGGCCAGGACCCTCAGCGCTATGCACAATCCTGTCATTGATTTGCTAGTGTGCCATAATTTCTCAAAAGGCTAATGGCATAAATCTCTTCGTACTTTACTGCAGATAACAGGTAGTGGACTCCTTTGACTCTTCTCTTAAAAGAGTCAGCAAAAAGTTGCAGAGCTCTCAGGGCTCATTTTGTGTTCCTCCAATGACATCTAGGCTTGTTCCGGGAAGGATGTTACGTCTTACTATCTCCAGGATCTTGTAAATGAAAAAGAAAATATATAACAAGCAAGCTGCTGTTATTTCAGGGAGTTTCATATATTTTATGTACTTAAAGTCTTGAGCAGTCATTTAATCATGCAATTTGACCTCCTGCGTATTTGATGGCCAGAGGGCCATTAAACTGCTCTCATTTACCCATGCATTAAGCTCAACAACTTCTGTCCTGTTGCCTTGAGGAGCCTCTCAGACAAACATTTATTTTTCAAAACTTAATGTCTAAAGTTCATTTTCGAAACTCCACGGTTGGCTGAGAGTTGCACACCTAAATAACGTGACCCTCTAAAAAGGCTCGCAATTCAGCAGCGTCCGCTGAAGGGCAAAGAATACCTACCTTAGCAAGTACCAGCGAGCCAAGGCTACCGCAGATACTTGCACTATATTTTTAGGTTAAAAATAGGATCACACTAGAGAAATAAAATGTGGCAATTTCTGAAGTTCTACCTAGCAGTGAAACCCTCTATTTCTGTAGCCTTCTATTTCTTCCCTCTTTCATAGGCTATTACTCTCTCTTATGGCTGTCAATATTGCTAGTCTGGATATAAAATCACACAATTAGTTGACAGAATATTTCTCACCTGACATTCATTCTGTCATTGTTCAATAACTGCAGAACGATAGTATAAGATTAGTCTAAAAAAAAATAAATAAAAATCCTTGTACCTATTATTTAACATGACAATTGCTGATTTGTTGTCGTCTTACTCAAAGCTACCAGTGCATGGAAACACTTTTAAGCTCTTCTGTAAGTTTAGTCCTGTTCACAGTAACATCAGTTGATTATTTTCCTTTGATATTAACTGAATGTGAAGCAGGATTTTCCACTTAGTTTGGCTGTGAATCCTTTTTTTGCCAGTGGACTACTTTTACCTTTTAAAGATTAGCAAATTGTATTGGCATTATAATGTGCTAATTACTAAAAGGTAATGTAGAGAAAGTAGGATATTAATTCCAAAATAATTCAGTGGACATAGCACTATAGAATTTTCTTGCTTGCTGGCTTACTAGCTTGTGATGTTGCTTCACCACAGATGTGATACCGATTATACTGAGCATACAGATGTGTGACAGGTTATTCTGTCTATGCCGTGATTGTCTAAATTAAATCCAGAACAGTGACCAAAACCCTTGCCTGATTTATTTCATCCTCACTAACAGCATTTTTATCATGTAAATGTAACAATATACCAAAAAAAAAGAGTGCAAGTCTTAAGAGTTGTTAACATCTATTTAATAGTTCTATTTAATTTCATTTTGAAATATAATGCAGGGATGCATTAAGAATGCTAATGATTTTGGTGGTTTTTATAATTGTACATGATAGTGTGGCCGGAGTGTCTATTTTTTTTGGTGGTGATTTTCCTTTCCATCCATGTGTTTTCTTTCTGTTTTCCGTCCTGCTGCAATCCCTTTTATTTCCACTGCATTAAGGAGGTCATTATTGTGTCTTGCCAGAGGCCTGACTTGCATCCTTTTTGGATATGTTTGCGAAGTACTTAATGTTAACAGTTCTGACTAGTTTTATGAGATTGTCAGCTTTACATGTAATCCTGTATAAAAACTTGTATTCAGTCCCAGTCTCTAGAATGGTGTAAAAAATAAATAAATAAGGAAAAAATCAGTAGAAATAAGGCTTCTTATGGGTTTAGCTTAAGTCTATTTTGTTACGAAACATATTATTTTTCCCTTCCCCTTTTCTTGTTTTGATTATGGATTTTATAAATACTGCTGTTTTATTGGCAAAGATAAATACATTATGAGGCTTTTGCTCTCTAGTTGTATGTTTAGAGCTCAAAACTCAATTTTTAAGAAGGAAACTTTTGTTGTTACTGATAAATTAAAGAATGTAAATAATGGGGGGAAAAATTGTAGAAAATTTGTGAATAGCTTTAGATTTTTCCACTCTATAAAAAGTTTTTTGACTCATTCAAAATACTCCCATGTTGGAATTATTCAGAAAAATGAGACAGAGACACTTCAGATCATTTTCCTGATAATCCAGCTGCCCATCTATGATGTAGAAGAGTCACATGATAATTCTATCTTCTGCATGACCATAGGTGGTTCAGACAAAGCATTTCTTCTTCCACAACTTGAATTAATAATCTAACCCCCGCTGGATTTTTATGAACTCAGTCTTTTTCTTGTAGGTCCGGTGAATAATTTCTCTGCAAGACATGAGAGGATATCAACACTGAATATTGAGATGTTTCAGAGTAAGAACTATAACATCTGCTCTTCTTCTACTGTTCAGACTGAGTACTGTTGCTAAGAATTTTACAAAAAACAAAAAATTTCTTCCCTGAACGTCACAAAAATGTTGCACTGAAAATTCTTCAGACTGGTAGAAGTGTCCCATAAGAACTTTGTGTATAACCAGCTCATGTTTTCTAATGAAAACAAGAAAAACATCCAACTTTCTGTATTATGAAAGAAAATATTACTGTTCTGTCCAGCTCAGAAATATATGAAGGCACAAAATCACGACAGTTTATCATCTTTTTTTTCTTCTTCTCCAAACTTTGTAATTAAAATAAATGAGAAAAATGTAACAGGTTTTCAGTTATCCATAGGAATATTGCTATATTACTCTACTAAAAGTTTTTAGACATTATTAACCTTTTTTAGCATCCATCTGTCTTTGCTAGGCATGCCTAATTGTGAAAATTTTACACTTCCTAAAAGCTAAAATTGTAAAATGGGAAAAAAGCTAAGCCAGCAAACCATCCTAAAATTGTAGCCATGATCTTATGTAAAGAGGAAGTGTGAACAAACATGCTAATATTTCAAATGCAAAATTAATTAATATTTTTGCTTGCAGGCTGTAAACCAGTGAATTATTTCTTGGAAAAATCAGTACTGTTTTTAATACTCTCTGACCGTGTATCTATTAATGGTCTGCCGGCTCTAATCCTCAAAGCAAATCTAAATACACACAAAAAATAGATTTAAAAAAGAGGAATAGCTTTCTGTTGTATTAAATTACATTAATTTCACTCCACTGGGCTTTAAGTTCTGTTCCTTTAAATTGCCATGTAAAAAGGCACATGAACATTGGGCCATTGAGACTTATTTCTGCTGATGTCAAAAGAATTCTTATGCAGGGGCAACTGAAAAACATTACTGAAATATAGTAATATATAACATACAAATATGCAAAATAGGTACATTAAACTCCATAAGTCATTGTTAATTGGACTGGGGCTTGCTTTAATTTAATTAGATGTGGCTCTCTGGCACTAATGCCTAGAAAACGTTCTGGTCTTGAGGTCATTGTTTCTGTAAAATGCTAATGTTCTAAAGACTTGTTCCCCTTGCAGTTATCAGTGCAACCATTAATTCCTGTGGTTTATAGGGTTAAACACTAGGAACTAGAAAACAATTTGAGATTCCTCTTATGGTAAGCTTTGGATGGTAATAATCATCTTAAGTTGGATACAAGTAACTCCCATTGTCTCCCCTGGAGAATGCAACTCCATGTCATTCAGGTGCTCTTTGCCCCAGAAATATTTTTCAATAGAAAGCAACAGTGTAGTAATTAATATATATATTTTTTTTTAGTTTACCAACAATGAGAAACCTAAAGAAAATCAGCTTTTAAACTCTTGACACAGAAGCCATCTTTGTAAACAAAGCTCTAGTAGTAATTATGCCTCTAATGAAAATAGTATTTGAGAGCACAAGCTGACAACAGCTCAAATAATCATTTTTTCTTTCCTTTTTTTTTTATCTCTCCTTGTCTTTGTATGGAGTATCACTTCCATTTAATGTACTTTAAAAAAGAATAGTTTTCTACTAGTTCTATGCGGTGTCACATGTATACATCCAATAAACGTAGTAGGATGAAGTACCCCCAGCATGAGTGGGTTCACTCATGTAGTTAGGTTCACGAATTAATTAGAAGACTCACTTCACAGAATTCCAAAACTTGAACCCTGAGTTTCAAGATGAAGGTTTAACCTCAGGGAAGTTCAATTCTGTGCATTGTTGCTTTTAAAATACTTCACTATTTTGCAAGTAGAATTGAAAGATTAACATTACAGAAAAGTAAAGAAAATCTCTCCCAACCTTGCAAAAAACCTAAGCAATAGCTTGCTAAGCTATATAAACCAGTATTTTCAGAAGTTTTATTTTGCAGCTATGAAAGAGTAAGGCTGAATTACTGAAGTAAACCATATTTACAAACCCCAAAACAACCCTCGAAGCAAAGCATGATGACAGAGGGCATTCCATGCTTACTAAGGACTTCCAGATATTAATTGCTCAGTTGAAAACCGAAAAGATTATTTAGAAACTGAAAATTGTGCATGCTGTCCTAGGATCTAATTGTTAAGTACCTACAAGGGGCATGAAAATATTCAACCAATAAGTCAAGTTTAACAGCTTCTTTAGTGATTCAAGACAGAGTAAGAGCCAGAAAACTTATTAATAAATATTCTCATGTGAATTTAAGAGCTATGATTCTGTTTGAAATGATTAGCAGGTTGAAAAGCGATCAGACTTTAGTGATTCCATGGTATTGTTATAAAGAATTTTTCTTCACTTCCAGTTTTGCAGTTTCACTCTTCCATTGCTTTTTTCAGATGATTTTGGTGTGAATGTAAATAACAACATAGCTGTTTACACTTGATGTTTCAAATAATCCTTTTGGCTTGGGCACAGGTGAAGAATTACAAAATGCAAAAAAAATGCCATGACTGCAAAATTTAGCTATTAATTCTTCTGGGAACTGCCAGTAATTTGTTTGGGGAGGTCATCATTTCTTACAGCTAACAACTGTTTCTAGAACCCCTGTAGGAGCCCTGTTGCCTTGCTGTTACTTAAGAGAGTGTGGAAAAGATCTATTTATTTATTTTTTAGAAAGTTTTACATAATGTTGAATTTTCCCTTCTCACAGATTATTTTTTTTTTTTTCCTGTGGATCTTTTTCTTAGGTCCAGTGGAGAAATTCTATAATTTTTGACAATCAGACTATCTCTGAGGAGAGATTCGCTGGACTGAAGAAAGTGCCAATACCAGGACTTCCTTATACACTTAGGTTTTTGGAGAACTTGATGTTTTCTAGGTAAGTAGTTTCTGTAGAGTGTGATACACACAAGTATATACACACAGTACACTCATATATATATTTATTATTTTCTTTTTGCTTCTGACGAATCTGTTCACAAAGCGTGATAGTTTTTACTGGGTAAAGGCTGACTTACCTTTTCAGCTATTTGTCATTTTTTTAGCTTCATGAATTAGTGCTTCATTGCATTGTATGCAATTAACTTGACACAGTAAAACTAACACAAAGCAGAAGAGAACAAATCATCTTAGTAGCACTTCTTCCAAGCTGGCTAGCGCTGCTTTATGCTCTATCTCACCTGGCTGAGCAACCCTGTGTGGCAGCTCTGTCCGAGCTGCACCAGCCTCCTACAGGCACACACCTTGGTGGAGGTGAGAAGTGAAGCACTCAGAAGTCTGATTGCTGGAGAGCAGCCCATTATTGCATTCATTCACTTGACTTTCTCCTTGACATCAGTGTAAATCAAGCTGGGAAGAGAAAGGGTTTTGGAAAAGCTGGGCTCTCTAAGAAAGGGCTAACTTATCTTTAATTCCTCTGGCAATGGTGAAACTGTAGTGGTGAAACATGACAGTGTGGGAATATGAAAATCCTATTGCAAATAGAGAAATTTGGATCAAAATGTGCTTGCCTACAAAGTGGAACTGTCTTCTGTGGTAAGCTACCAACGTTGATGGCAATTATCTTACTAATTAAACATACTTTTTGAACATAAATACATACTTTGAGGATTTAAAAAGTATTAAAATACTTCAGTGTAATATGAATATGTTTATTTACTTTCCTCTAGATTTTGAATGGAACACAAGAGTACTGTAAAAATGTATGAAAGTCATCAGTTCACATGAACTAACGATGATGAAAAATTATTTTTCTAGTTAGACTGAACAGGAACTAATACTTTTATCTCAAAATGGGCATTTGTCTTCATATATATGAGCAAAATGTAGTTAAAGTGTTTACCTTCATTATAGCAAATAACTGTAAATTTTTGACTTTGTAGGTTTGCACACTTCTATACCAATCCAAGCTAGCTTTGATGTTAAAGTGAATAGTTCACGATGAAGTTTCTTCCAGTAGATCTGTTGCAGTGATCTCATATAGTAGGAGAAGGTTTCTAGGTATTGTTTCATTACATCATGACACTCCAATGCATTGTCTTAACAGAATTTTTCTGTCAGTGTGATGAGATCTTTGTGACATCTGCAAGTCCCTGAACTTTATGGAAAACTGGCATTAATAAGATCCTGTAAAGGGGCTGTGATAAGCACTTAGTGATTCTTTTTAACTCACTGTAACTACTTTGGCCACTGTACATCAAAGGCACTTAAAATTTTACATAGAATTACTTTAGCTCTTTGAAAACGTCACTCACTCTATCTGTGACTAGCAAGGCGATCTGTACAGACCTGTGAAACCGGTCCTGGCTTCAGGACATTTTGTCTTGCCTTGAAAATGGGTTAAAAATGAATGTACTATTTAGAGGAAAGAGCCATGACACTGGTGATGGGTACAAGGAGCATTGACATCAGGAATGAGCAGTGTAAATTCAGTAACAGGTTATGTTTCCCAGTTTGCTTTTCTAGGACCAGATCTGCAGAGAAGCAAGATAATTCTACTTTTGTCTTTTCACTAAAGCAAGTGTATTTAAAGAAGTTCCAGGAAGACTCAGAAAAGCTAGTAGATGAAAGTATAAGACAACCTTTTATGCAGAGAAACTGCAGCTCTGGAACAAGTATGTTGCAAATAGTTGTAAGTAAATCTCATTATAACAATGTTGATTTGCCTGGTGGGCCTCAAGTTTCATGTTTATTCTGATTTTATAATTTAAAACCTTTTTAGGTTGCAGTGTATTCCATGCTGGCTTTTCAAATCCTTCTTGGATTTCATTTTCATACTCTGTGAAGACTCTCTCTTGCTTTTCTCATAAGGCTTTTGGTCCCTGCTTTGTCTTTAGATAACTTTTCTTGTCTTTCCCTGACTTTCTTCCTTGTCCCCTTTTATTTCCTTGTATCTGTGGCACATGGGAGCAGATGCTTCATTGCCCTCAAGGAAGAAGCAATGGCTGTGCGCTTCCAGGTGGTACCCAGTGCTCAGCTGTGGTCTTTGAGGGAATACAACAACCAGTGGCATTTGGTTACTGTGCGCAGTCAAGTACACTAACTGTCCTGTGCACCTGTTCCAAGTACAATCGCTGATGTTGATCTCAGCATTGCTATGAGTCTGATTTTAACAATTTTACAGGGTTTTTCTTTTCACTGAAATCAGCTTGTGAAGCTGAAGCTTTTTACAAAACGTTGAGAAGTATTCTGGGCTGATTGTATGCTAATGAAACTGCATTGACTTGAAAAAATGAGTCCTTTTCTACTTAAGGAGAAGTTGTGGTTTGGTGTTTTTTTTCTGTTATGTGTATAGAGCAACTGAAAACTGAGGTTTCCAGCTGGAAGAAAATGTTGATGTTTGGAAATAGTTACTATGCTTAGTCTGAGGCTTAACAGCACTATGTTTAGAGGCTGTGACAGAGCTGATAAATTGATTTGTTATAGAAACGAGGCTCAGTAGTCCCCGAGTCATCCCCTGACCTGCTCGTTGAACCGAAGGCAGATGGATATGATGTTAGTCAGTTGTACAAGACTGGCTACAGACACTCTTGTATGTTTAGTATGCTGTCCTTACAGTCCCCGTAAGCTATGGAAGACCTATGGTTTTGATTTCTGTCCAGTCCTGTTGCAAGAGAGAATTCTTACTATGAACTCTGAGGGGAGAAGGATTTCATATTTACATTTTCATTCAGAAACGTTACCTTCTAGCACATGGCTGCATTAGAAAAAAAGTGATTTATAGATATTCTTTGGCTGTGGATTATTCTAGTGCAATATTGGCTCCCAGCCTTATAAAAGGTCAAAGCTATTATAGATGAATCCATTTCATCTTCTGCTGAAATCAATGAAAGGACTTCAATGACTTCACAGGGAGCTTAGCTAGCATAACAAAGTCTTCCTGAGAAGGACTATGTGGCTTAGTTGAAACCCACAAATTATACTATATTTTGCTGCAATGTTAGTTATACAAGTTCTCTATTTATGAATGTCTTCCTAAAGTTAAGGTTGTGTCAAGATAGCACTGTTTTCACAGAGCCTAAAATACATAACTATGATGATTATTTTATCTTGTTTAGCAGTTGAAGGGGACTTATTTTGATTTAACTTCTCATTCCACAGTAGTGATGATTGGGATTAAACTATGACCTTTGTCCCACAAGTAAATAATTGTGTAAGTTGAGCAAGTGTATTTAAGCATTTTCATGAGCAGAGTCAAAATACAGGTTTTAGGACAGTGACTTTTAGAAATATAGTTTATGTCCTAACTTTTTCATTATTCTGCAAACATCCTGAAGTGATGATAATTTGTAAATCATCTACTGTGTTTTTCTGGTTCAAAATAGTGTTTTTCTTGATCCAGGGGCCATGGAAAATTTGTTGTTCCATTTTCTTTTTCCCTTTCCTATGACTGTGTGAGATATCTTTGATTTACTTCTTTCTGAGGGAGTCCCTGTCTGGTAATAAATAAATCTTTGTTTAATGCTCTTTCTCCCCTTGGGTGTCTTTCAGATGCTTTTAACTAGAAGGGATTTTGCTGGAGTGATCCATCAATGCTAGTAAGACCTTCTTGAAACTGTGGGGCCCAGTAGTTGCAACATGACTGACTCTGAAGGAGGTTAAAAGAATGTTAACCCTGCATAAAGCCTTTTCTGTTTCCCATAGGTATACTCATCTGGGTTTGACAGGTTTAATTAAGGAAGCTGAGTAGAATTTGGAAATGATCCCTGAGTTTCCTAACAGTTGGGAAGAAGTCTGGATGTAGGTAAAAACATGTGCTTTAATTGCAAAGGATGAAAATGGAAACAAGGGGGGGGAAAAAAGGAAACAGAAAATGAACCAAACGCTTTTCTGTTATATGTAAAAGAGTCAATTATTAATGGTGCTACAAAATATAGAAGTTTTTTTTTCTTTCTTTTCTACTGATGTGAAGATAGAAGGGAAAGCCAAGTATCAGGCAGTGAAATTCAGTTTTCTTCAGCTACCAGAACTCTGATCTTTCAGGTTTAGATTCAGATAGTAAACTCTTACAGAATCAAACAATGAATTACTATATATTTTAGAAAATAATAATAATAAAAATCTAATACCCAACTGTCAGCTCACAAATAGTTCTTATTGTATCCCTGGAGTTTAGCTATAAAACAGCTGAATTGGAAATCTGAAAGCGATAAATGTTATTTTGTATGTACTGCTTGTTTTATACATAGCATGTGTTTTCTTTATTTTATTCCTGTACTATATTGACCATTGTGCCCCGATTATTTACGTGTGTTTTGATGTACATGCATGCATATGTTTGGTCATCGTGATCTCAAAGGTCTTTCCCAACCAAAAACATTCTATGATTCTATATTTACTACTATTACTTATTATATAAGAACGCTTTCCAGCTATTATGTGATGATAACAAGCCTAAATGCCTGGACACACTGACAGGTCTTCCAAAGAAAGAAAATACTTCATTGTAATTAGCTTTCGGTATATAAATACCGGGAGTTCAGTATCTACTGTTTCTGGAGAGACTTAGGCGTGCATTATGGGTTTGTTCAGCCTTGAGAAGAGAAGGCTTGGGGGGGACCGTATTACCATGTACCAGTACATAAAGGGTGGCTACCAAGAAGATGGAGACTCCCTTTTCACAAGGAGTCACTTAGAAAAGTCAAGGGGAGATTCCAGTTCATCCAGAGAAAAATATTTCACCATGACAGCAATTAGATATTGGAATAATCTTCCAAGGGAAGTGGTGGGTTCTTCAACTTGAGACAGTTTTAAGGCTCATCTTGACAGGGTGCTGGGCCATCTCATTTAAACTGTAGTTCTCTAGCCTTAAAGGGTTAGACTAGATGATCCTCGAGATCCCTTCCAACCTGACGTACCATAATACTGTGATATCCCTTCTACAGATTTCTAAATCTCCTCCTTAATAACGGAAAGAATTCTCTGGATAAGCGTTGGTGTCTGGATCCTGGGATGTGCTTTGAGGGTAGCAAATCCAGATCAGTGCTGTTTGGCAAAGATAACCTTGCAGAAACCGAAGTGTGGTCACTAGAAGCGTTGCTTCATTGTTGACTCTGTTGAGCGTTTGGGAGACAGACAAGAAAGTATCTAGGAAACCAAGCCATCCTTCCAGTTGATGAATTCCCTTCCTTGCAGCTGATATTGTGATCTAAGGCTGAAAATTACAGCCACTGTGGTGAATCAGTCCCATTGGAATTAATTTGGGGATTTTTTGGCATTAATTACCTTGTTTCTTGTTAGGATCAAAATAGATCACAACTAATTCTAGTAATAATTACTGACTATTTGGATGAACAAAAACCTTGACATATGGGGATGTATCGCTGCAATCCAATATTTATAAAGTGCTGCTTTTATATGAATAATGAAATGTGGTTATTCCCATGAGAGCTGTTTTATTTTTTCTGCTTTAATGTTTTAATTAATAGACTTGAAATTGCAATTTGTTAAAATGCCAGTGAATGAAAAATCTTTTTCTGATGAATCCCACCTGTTAGTAGACTGCAGAGGGACTTAACTGTTTTTCTGTAAAAACCCTGTCAACACCTTGAAAACACTAATATCCACACAGTCTATGTCACCACATCCCACTAGCCATTTTTTTTTTTTAAAGGCAATCCTGGGGAGGGAGGCTGGGAATCACCCTTTGAAAATACCTTTGTTTATGTTTAAAGACTGGGAGACAAATAAAGATGTTGCTTAAAAATGCTATTCTCATTTCAGCTCCCATGTTCTTCTGTAATTGCTTGGGAGACTTAATTAGACTTAGGGGAACAGAGACTATGTTTATTCCATGCACTGCAGGCTGATGTGAGCTGGCTTCTGAACCAAAATAATTCTGAGTGACTGTATTAGTGTAGCACTGAGCTAAAGGATAATAAGCCCTGCTGAGAGATTATTGAATGGTTTGCAGTGGTAGCCAGAGTTAGTTCACGCATATAGAAACTGCCATCCCTTCCCTCCCTCCTCTTGGGTTCATGCTTTGGATCTGGTGGAATACTGTGGATTTTCTGCTGCGTGTTCTGAGGACAAATGCATCAGTGAGTAACTCTTATTGCGAGGAAGTGTCAGTTTTGGGGTCATTCTAGGAAATACTTACTGTAGTTCTTAGATGAGGTAGTCCTCCTATTAGCTAAATTATTTGCTGTGCCCCTAACAGGCAGGGACTTGTAGAAATCTACAGTCAAGCAAAATATTGACATAAACTGTGTTTTTAAAAGTATTTGACTACCTGCAGTGTTTGAAAGGATTCCAAATAACTGCATGAAAAGATGCCCAAGTTGTGCATCGTTTGTTTCTCCAATGCCTTGTTTTGTATTTAGGCTGTGCATGGCTGCACATTCATGCCTGTGCCCCCTCACTGTTTTTTTTTCTTCCTGTGTGCTTCTTGTTTGTTTTCATACTGAATGAAAGCCTGCAGACCAAGTTACCCTATAATTCTGGATAATTGGGTTATTCATTTTAAAACCCTTAGATGGTAGGAGGAAATAATCGCTGTGCCTGTTTGAATTAGAAAGGTGCCGTTCCATTGAAACCAAGGTGAGAGAATTTGTTTCTGGAATACCAGTGAGAACTGAGCTGCTGGAGAATGAATGCCTTTTGAGATAAAACTAGACTAAACAGCTTTAAGCTTCCCTTTACTTCTTGGTGCCTGGAGTTCTGAACATTTTAATTGAAGATTTTTCTTTTGTTCCACAAAAAAAAAAAAAAAAAGAAAGCTTTGTCCATCTATTCAAAACGAAATGTTTTGTTTAAAAGAACACATTTTGACAGTTGAACTGTAATGTGTTATTTTAAAAGCATTTGGTCATATCCTGAGTTGGCGTAAAATCAATACGGAAGTTAATACAAATGATACACCAGAAAAGAATCTAAGCCATTTACCTCTTCCACTACACTTAATTTAAAAGAGGGCAAGCATTTAATGATCTCCTAAGGTAAGTAACACTGGTTTGTTTATCATGCAAGTGATTTGTATCTGTCCTTTTTGAGTTGTGAGGTGTGGAGACTTAGACACTAATTAAAGGGTCTGGCCTTGAACATGATGTTTCTGCTTTACTTTCTTTGCCTTCAGAATAGGAATATGTTCCCTGTTGTTTTTAAAAAGAATAACATAGTTATTACAGAGCGGAATCCGTAAATTATAAACACCAGCTATTTTAAAAATATATCTACTTGAATTTCTTCAAATCCAAGCATCTCTAAACTTCATGTGGAGGAAGGCAGTACGCAGGTGACAACACCAATGTTGAAAGCTGAACATCTAAAGATTGTCTTTATTAATAAAACATTCTATCACGAAGCAGCTGCATACATTCTAACATGCTTTATCAGATGTCCAAGGAAAGTGATAAATTCTGAAGAAAGTAAGATGGTGTTGTCACTGTTTTTAATAGAAGACAGATACTTCAGGGGATGTGTTTCTATTTCCTTTCTGATAATGACTAAGTTCTTGCACAACTGTACAGAATATAATGAGCTATTGAAGGGTATACAAAGTTATAGCTACAGTCCTTAAGGACATTTCCTGAAATGTGAGCTCCCTAATATTACACATAACTGATCATAATCTAGAAAATCTTAGGCTAAAGTGAGTTTTTCTCTGGAGGTGGTCAATAATCATTGTTGCTGTTGAATAGTACTGAGTAGAAGCAGCTTAAGAACTATGGAAGAAACAAATCTTTGCTATGTGTAAAAGCAAAACCAAAAATAAGAAAAAAAAAGAAAATAGATGGAAGTGTAATTCAGGGAATAGACACTGGCTAATCAGTGTGTTTAAAGAGTTTACACTAATGCATAAGGCTGACTTTATCTGTCTAAAAATATATATTGTATATGATTATTAATATTTAATATCACTACATTGAATAGCATTACTTGTGGACTGGTGATAATAGAGGGCACTTAATTAACCCCTTCATCAGTCATGAAGGAATGATAAATGGAGGGGTTTTAAATAAACGTTAAGTAAACCTCAGGTAAAATCTGTCTATCTGAGAAAGTAAAAATGGAGAATAAATCTACACAAAGGGTGAGACCTTCAAAGCTGCATTCTCTCTTGATTAAAAAAATACCCTTAATTCTAAAAATTCCAAAAAGTTTAAAGTTAAGAATTTTTTCGTGCAGCAGGGAAATGTGTGCCTGGTACTAGGGACTTTTATTTAACACAACTTTTCTTCCTCACTGCAAACTCTTCTGATCTTTCTGTTGTAAGAACCAAGGGACTCTTTGGTCCTGTACTGAGAGTATCTTCATGTCACACCTCCAAACTGTAACATTTTTCCATCATGTGGCCAGATGCAGTGGGATGTGTGCCTTTTAACAGTCACTTGATCCAAGTTATTGTATCTCTTAAAAATGTGAGTGCATCTCTTGACTGTTAAAAATGGTACCATTTTAATATTTAGCAAAACAAATAAAGTACAAAGGACTATTTTTATTTTTATGTAACTAATGGACAAGGCAATAATGCAGCCTGTATCATTTGCATTGAAAGATACTATTCTCTATGGGATGTGCTAGTAGAAAGCCTGTGGAACTGATCAGGAACTGATCAGAGGATTAGCTTTTTACACCAGCTGGTGCTGCTTAGTGAGAGAAAACTGGTTCTAATTCAACATATTTCTCCATCACTTAAAGCACCTGTATCATTCAACTTGACTTGCCATAAGCCTACTCCGGTTTCATTTTTGCTGAAATGTAAGGAAACTTTGATTAATAGTTTTCAAAATGCCTGTATTTGTACAACTGGCTGATAAATCTCTTCCTAGAATATGTGCTTATTTGTCAGTTCATCCTAGACTAGAACAAAAAGTCATAAAGAGTAAATATATTTTAGAAAGGGATGTCGAGAAATCATTTATTCTGGAACAACAAATACTCCTCCTTACAGGCTGCTGGTGTTGTGCTGAAAAACAGTGAGTTAAATGTAAAAAGTAATTTATATTGCCTTGAGTAAAACTTTAAGATATATTTCCATGGTAATTTTTTTTTCTTTTAATGAGTTGTTATAAGAAGCAAGAAATACTGAAATAGTCTCTTACATGTGTTTTAAAATTAGCATACCCTTTCAAGGTATATATCTCTTGCTCTCATACTGCAAGGAGTAAAGGAGTAAATGAGTTTGAATTCTTGTACTATGCAGTAACTCCAACTTAATTAATTACCGAAGATTCAGGGACACAATGCGAGAGACTAAATATTGTTCTGAGAAAGGAGAAAATATTCGAGACCTTGGTAGAGTGACAGAAGAGTAAAAGAACAATGAGATTTGGTGGCTGAGAAAGCCTGAGGTAAACTCAGCCTGCCTCCTCTCTAAAAATAAGCAGTGGAGGATGAGGAATGCTGCTAGTTTACGTAGTAACTGCATGTTATGAATTCGTATCACCAAATGCCTTTAAAATGGAATTATCTGTTATTGTTGAAATGTCTAGACTTCGTATACAATAAAACATCAGAATGGCACCAGTATGAGAAATATTATTGCAATACTTAAAATTGAAGAAAATAATGTTAGGAAAAAGCTGTATGGATTTCAACATCTGTGCAAATACTGGGAAAAAGGGTGTAATGAAACCAGGATACTGAATTATAGACATACTTTCGCTTGTAACATTCTTTTGCATTTTCCATATTTAGAAATGATGGTGACTTCAGTTCTGCCAGAAACTATAGTCTGTGTAAGGATGTACCTACAAGCCCCTGAAACCAATCCAGGGAAAGCTCATGGACTGCACAGTTTCCCGATTCCTGTTCCCAGCTGCTTCCCTTATGGATAAAAGTGAGTATATATGACCACATTTCAAACCTACCAAGGTCAAATGTGGGTCTTTTAGTGCTATTGCAGCGTTACCTCAGGTTGCTGTTATGCTTGTGTCCCTACAACCATCCACCTCCTGGAGACAACTTACTACTTACATTGTGTATGTGATTTCAACAGTAAAATTCTTATGCCTGGTATTTGTGGAATCCAAGTAGATCTGTAATATAATCTTGGTTTGCTGTTTTCGATCACAACAAAAATATAATCCGTACTAACCTTATACTTGATTTCCATATTGAGAATAATTTTCACAAGCGAGCGATCTGGTGAAATCTTAAGTTCCTGTAGATTTTTTTGCCTCGTGACTGAGCCCTGTGGTGTTTAGTATGCTCTGAACTGCAAGTGAAATTCTCCTTCCCCATGACAAAATCTGTAGCTCGTCTTGGTAGATCAACTCCTTTATTAGAGAAGGTACAAGGCTGTAGAAATTGAGATCTTCTGAAAACTAAGACTTCTCTCGAATTAGGCTTAGGTGTAACAGTGATTGTGGAACTGCTAGAGAAGGGAGGGATGGACTGATTGACATCTGAGGAGTATGATGAAATGTTTTATATCCTGGCCTCCTGCTTAATTTCATGCTTGTGCAAAAGTCCTACTGATTTCAAAACCTGGAAAATGGCTTAGGGAGTTAGGTTCCTTATCTCCAAATTTAAATTTATTGCAGGAGATGAAAAATGGCATTTCAATGCAAACACTCAGCAAAACATGAGAAAGTAACTTTAATTTAATAAGCCAATTATTTTCCTATTAATTAAATGTGTATTGATTGTTGCAAGAACAATTATTGAGTTTAGCAAGTATGAAAGAGATTAATCTAGTTGCAGTCTAATTAGTTCAGAATTGCATGGGCAATACAAATATATAATTAGAAGAAACTGCACTTGTAGGAAAGTTAAGGATTTATTAATGAAAAATGCTCTAATTGTATGAATACCTACTGCAGAATTTACATAAGAATTCAGGAAAGTAACAGTTTTAGAAAACAACTAGTTTACAATCTCTCCAGTTACCTAAAGATTACACTTACATGTGTGAAGAAGGTAATGATGAGATTGGTACCAGTCACGCTTATACTCTTAAGTCTGTGTAAAACCTATCTTATTAAATAAATAAAAAGCAGTTTCCTTACCACCAAAGTGTTGAAAACTTGCTATAAAGTACATCAAAAATGCTGCACTTCCAGTGGATAGGCAAAGGAGAAAATAGTTATAAAAATGCTTGTCATTAAAATACTGTGTTCTCACTTGCGTAGTAGTGGCCATGTAGCAAAAAAATGCACGGGACTGTTGGGATCTGTTCTACCAGAGGAACTATGTGCGTGAAAAGTCTGAATAAAACAACCCGATGGGAATGTGTGTGGGACAGAGGGATGAGTGGCACAGGCTGAGCAAGGCCAAATGGCCCCATTTTCCCTCTACACCTACACAGAGTACGCTCATGAAAAAGATTACACTGTAATTCCTAAATGTTATTAAATTGAAATGGTTTCACTGACAGGGCTGAATGATTTTTATACAGGGATTTTTAAGGAGATGGACCATAAATTGTAGCAATGCTGGGTAGTATTTTATAGCTCTATAGGCCGAATGAGGTTTGTGGGTCATTTTGAAGCCCTTGCAAGCTAAACAAGCAAGCAATGTGTTTAGCTCTGTTGTCATTAATGGGACAAGAATTGCTGAGATATGTCTCATAAAATGCTTAGAGAAATTTGGTGAAGCATTTTGTTTGGAGCAAAACAAAACCAATCAATCAAGGAGAAAGGATGAATTAATCTTCTTGCTGCAAGATCACACAGAAGGGATTTAAAATGTCAGGTAGTTCAGAAGAGCTGTGGGTTAAACATTTAAACTTTTCCAGGTGTACTCAGACACGAGCTAGTATTATAAGATGTGTATTTTTTGTTACTGATAGAATTAGTCTAGTTGTTTGGCAATCAGATGCAGTAGAAACAGAAATGCAGAAGTTGAAAGGAAGTAGAAAAGAATTAGAAATTTTGAGCACATTATTGAAAGGGCTTTTTCTCAGATACATGGTATAGAAAAACAGTATTTTTGTAAAAGATAAAATATAGTAGATAGTAATTGGAAAAGAGTTTGCTTCTGTCTGAATCCTGAGGAAATTTTCATCAAGATTGCTTTTTCATTACTGTTTTAAAACCAGTATCGGGTTCAGGAAGCATTCCAAAGCGCGACACAGAAATTCATTAGCCCTATTAGGAATTATCTTTCAGAACATACAGCAATAAAAAGACTTGTCCGAGTTTGGAATGAATCGGTGGTATCAATGGGGATCAGATCTCATGAACACCTATTTTAATTCTTTGCTTTTGTTACTAAGCTGTTTCCCATCAATTTCTTCGGATATGACAATTCAAAGCCAGTCAAGTAACTGTGTGTATTTCATCCTTGCTTCTCCTTTGTACTCTCTTCAAACATACTTATTTTGCCAAATAGAACGAAACTCCATCTGTCTCAATTTGTTTGAGTTCTCTCTCCTTCACACTCTTGCCGATTAAATATTCTAGGTCAAAGGCTCGCTGCTGATTACCGGCTTCTTGCCCACGTCTTTCTCCCCATTCACAGTTTCAGGGCTGTGAGTACAGGGGACAATTAGCAGTCTTCTACAGCAGCTCTTTCATCCACTGAAGACACAGACTGTGCATTACTGGCTTTTAGAGTGAGAAACCCAATAGTGCCCCTTGACCTATCCCTCATGTGTCAGTGAGAGAAGCTGAAACAGCTGTTTCTCAGAGGACAGCAAATGTATCAACAGAACACTTTGTGAGATAGCTACCTCACAAAAATCTAGCCTCTGTACCTTGATGTGGCAAATAAAGGCTATTTTGGGTTGACAAATATATAATAACTTGTATGTAGAGATTTGTAAAAAGCAAAGTTTGTTCTGCACAACTTCAGTCTCTTCAATGTGTAGAGCCTAGGAAAGTTGATGTTCTTTTGGGTCAAGAAGGTGTGATGTGAAGGCTTTCTCTTGGGGCAAACTTTGTGAAAAAAGGTAGGATACCTCTGCCTTGGGACTGACACAGTTGCTGCTCTCCATATTTCTTTCCACTTTTTTTTTTCCTCTGTTTCTCTTTTCTATTTGTGCTTTTTTATTAAGCTAAACTAAATTAAAAAAATTTTCCTCAGTGCATATTTCTGCAAGTCTTGCTTATTTGAAGTTTGTATGCATCTCCATGTATGGGCACAGAGTGGTGGATTTGCAACCAACCATAGTACATGTGAGTTCTTGCATTTGTGTACTTTAGAAATGACACTAAGAGGTGGAGCAGAAGGTACTACCTTTTAAATAGCTGAATTGTCTGGAGAAGAGAAGACTGAGAGGGGATCTTACTAATGTTTACAAATATCTGACGTGTGGATGTGAAGGCGAAGGGGCCAGTCTCTTTTCAGTGGTGCCCTGTGATAGGATAAGGAATAAAGGTCACAAATTGGAACACAGGAAGTTCCACCCGAACATGAGGAAAATCTTCTTTACTGTCAGAGGAATGGAGCCCTGGCCCAGGCTGTGGAATCTCCTTCTCTAGAGACTTTCAAAACCCACCTGGATATGTTCCTGTGTGGCCTGCTCTGGCAGGTGGGATCTCTCCAGAGGTCTCTCCCAATCCCCACCATTCTATGATTCTATGAATTCTTATATTCCTACCAGTGAAGAAGAAGGAAAGGGATCTTGCCATTGTCTCCTTTCAGGACAAATACTGCAATGATAGAATATTTAATACTCTTGACATATGTTTGAATAACTTGTTTAAAGGAATCACTTCTCAAGCTTGATTGACGCTGTGTGATGTGGTAAAGTAATAAAACCATACATTCAGTGTATGTCCATCTGCAAAAATCTAGATGCAATTTTTTGTATCATTTTGAAACACAAAATTTCTTACACTTTATTTTTTTTTTTTGCACGGGTGTAAGTTATTTCATTCATGTGTGTTTTTGCAGGTATTTGTTGGGGAAGAAGTCCAAAATTAAAGACTGGAAGATGTGCATTTCACAGTGGGAGTATCTTGTAAGGAGGTAGGCTGCTTTTAAGCAGGTAGGTAGTCAACATTTAGCTGATAGTAACAAGGAAATGTATTTCCATTTCCAGTTTCCTATAGGTACAGTAGAATGCTGTAAACCAAGGTCATTACGTCCTATACTACTGAGTGTAGATTACAGGAATTCAGTATGTTTCAACTGGGAGTTATTATAAATCAGCTTTTGTTAAACGTGATAGCTTAACCTTTTTGAAAATCTTATTTGTACTCCCCAGAGCCTGTGGTGCCAATTTAGAGTAACTGTTGCACAACAACCGTGCATATTTTTAAGCAAATTAAATTCAAGCTGTGAAGACTGAAACAGAGTTCTTGACAAAGCAGCTGGACAATAGAAATTTTCACTCTTACTGCAACTTTTATGTAGAAGGTCACGTTGTATGTGATTAATGGCGTAAATGGTTTTGATACTACCCCATCACCTTTCAAGACTTCCTTGGGCAAAATGTTTAAAGATTAGGAAAGCTCACTAGAGTAATGGAGCCTGTTAATCCTTAAGACTTTCTCTAGTTGGAAGAACAACTGAATACATTTCAAGAACATGTGAAAGGTATAATAAAGCCCCAAAACATATGTCAGGCTGAACAGTATACAGCAGAGCTATTTCTTATCCGATCAACACCACACCCTGGGAGCTATAGGAGTGTAGCTGCAAAGGAAGCTTGTCTGGGAGTAATGATTTTTGGATCTCCCAATTTAGATGCAGCCAGTGTTGCCTGTCACTTTCTGTGATACTGTGGGAAGTATTTGCAGAATTCAGTCCATATCTGAGCATTGGTGAACTTCATTTGATCGTTCCCCACCCCACTACAGTTATTCTAATTCTGGTGTTAAATGTGATCTCAGGAGGCTCCAGACCATAATGTATAGTTAAAGTGCGTTCTGACTCATGGAGGCAGAGTTAAATCCTTTTTCTTAACCTTCAGAAGTTGGTGTGCTGCTCTAACACTGGAACCATTCAGGGCTATCGGGCAGGAACACTGATGAATAAAATGAACAAAGAGAGGATAATCCTTTGAAGTGTGGAGGGGGAGACAGAACACACTCACTTCCTGAAATATGTTTGGCTAAAGAAATCCTCACAGAATTTCGTTTTGGCCCTAAAGGTCAAGGATGTGTTTGGTTGGGGTTGTTTTGTTTGTTTTGTGTTGTATCCTCCCCAGAAAACAGTTCAGGTAAGGAACAGAAAACATCAACATTGCCTGTGTAGCTGCCACTATGTATTTGTGCTGTCCGTGCCATAAAATAGTGAATTTATGCTGAAAATACCTAGAAAGATGCCGTAGTAAGCAATGCAAAATGTGTTATTTAAAATCAAGAATATAGATCAAACAGAAGAAAGCTGACAGAAAAAATATTATTTAACTGAAGGTGAATACATCTACAGTTCAAATGGTAATATATATGTTTCCTAAAACACTAGAGTAAAAGATACACCATTAGTGAAATATGTAGGATATGGAGTATATCTCCCTATATTATATTCTGACTGGTATCATCATATACATTCAGTAAAAGACGTTATCTGTCACTGGATTTTAGAGTTTAGTTTTAACTATTGGAATGGGAGACTAGGTTTAACATTCTTTAGGAGAATGATCTAATGAAAACATAGCAGATAGGTAAGCTTTTTTCAAAATATCCCTCAACTTAAGGTGTAAGAATTGATTTTTTTGTTTATAGTTAGTACCCTCACTTATACAGATGATTTTTTTTTTTTTTTTAATTCTCCAGAAGCTTTATTAGAAATTGCTACTAGGCCATGTGTTGCTCTAGGTGAAACTGTTCATTTTTTTCAAATGACTTTCTACCCTCTGAATGCAAACTGTAGTCCCTTTAGTTGACTTTAGTTGCCACCAGAAGAGCAACACACATCATAGCGCAGTACACCTTGCCTGGGAGGCCATCACTGCTGAAAGCTCCTAGTTAGATTGGTGAGATTATGAATGATGTCTTTTGAATGCTGCATGTCTAGTTCATCACAAATATTCCAAGCTGTTGGGTTTTTTTTATGTTCAGCAATGTTTTTCAGCAGAACTATCTGCTGTCTTCATTTTTGTCTTTGATGTGCAACTTCAACAAGGAAAGTATTTGTGATATCTATTGCCAAACAAGTAGTTTTGAAAATAGATGCTGACTGGGTAGTCAATGCAGCTAACAGATGGTCTTGTAACACTTTCTTTCGAATCACTAAAAAAGAAAAATAGATTCACTTGAGCTTCTTTCTCTCAGCAGACGAGCTCTATGACAAACAATAGAATCCTGCTGGTTCCTTAGTCAATTGAACAAATACATTGTCTGCCTCTAGAAGACAAGGAGAAAGACAAATTTCCTAGGAGAAAGAGCCCGTAGGTGATATCTGCTCTCTTAGTGTTCCTGAGAAGAAAAATTGAAGAGTATAGCCTTCGATACACCTATGCTATTGCAGTGCATTTTTATTATTATTTGCAGTTTTGAAAACACTGATTATTCCTAATCACAACCTGAACACAATTAATCATTGTCAGCTGACAGATGGCAGATGAGTTTGAAAAACACTCCCTTTATAAACTTTTTAATGTATTCACATTTTCTATACTTTATTGCATTTCTAGTCTTCAAAAAGAGAATTAATACAAATGCAGGATCTTTTGTTTTTAAGACCTCAATCTCATCTACTGTTCATAGCCTGTGGCACGAACAGCTAGTTATTCTGTTAAAAACAGGATGGTACAAATCTGGATCAACAAAAAGAGAAGATACGAAAATTCTCTGAACCTAATTTCCCATATTAAATCGCATGAAGTGATCACTAAGCAGTGGCCTTCTACAAATGGGTGTCTGCTACGTTGTGCTTTGGAAATACTTTCTACTCACTTTGCATAAATACCAGTAAGCCCTTCAGTGACAAAATAGATTTGTCATCTGTTTTGCTGCTTTTTAAAATCTTTCCAAAATAAGCCTTTCCCGTTATTTTAAATGTACTCAGTCCTGAGGTCTTGTTTGCCAAGCCTCAATTTCTCAGTTACGTAGTTAATAATTTAACTGTGGCTTAAGGAATGTAACATTGAGATTTTTACTTTTGTGTACTTCTGCTTTTAATAGAAGAAATAGGACTGTTGAAAACTTCCTGACTCTGAAGATGGCACCTAGACTTTAATAAGTAGGACTTGCAATAAACTTCAAACTGCTGCTGTGGAGATGAATGATTTGCAATTGATTAAAATATCCATTTGTTACCGGATTATTAAAAACATCATTTGCTAAGGTGAGAGGGCTTTTAATATGCACTGTTTTAACAAGTCTGCCCTATTTCTTTTCACGGACTTTATCAGTGAGATTCATCCATGTATCAGCATAAATTGACAGAGTCAAGTGAAATGCATGACAAGATGTCTGTATTGATTGGCAGACTTGGCCTGTGAGGCTATTATGGGCATGCAGTGTATTTCCCTTTCAGAAACTGATTGGCATCTTTGCAGCCATAAGCAGCTTGATGAGAGCTAATGTGAGGAGGGAAGAGGTTCTAGCACATGTCCTTGATGGTATAGGTATATATCTATTGATTTTGAAATGGGAATGGCAACATCGGTGTGCTGTACGTGTGCTCTGTATAGCAGATAAGGTAGCCACGTATTCCAGGGGGAGATGCATGTCTCTTCCTCATTTTGTCATTGATTTTTCTACTGGTTTCTTATTCAGTTCTGGGAACAAATTTTGATAGAGAAAGGCTTAGGGACATAAATTCAAGCAACAAAATTTCAATTTCATGTGATAGCGGATTCAGAAGATATTTGAGACATGTTCAGAACATAATACTGATAGCAGAGATATAAATATCCGTAGTTCTCTATGAAGAGATGCAGATGCTATAAAATGAAACCTCTATCTCGGTATCAATGAGATTTGTTTTGTTTTTAGAAGAAAAGGAAAAATAAGCTGAGTTAGCCATCTGTTTTTTGTATGTATTCTGAGATTGCTTTTTGTATTCAGAGTCCTTTACAGCTATTAGAGACGTTAGAAAAAGGTCAAACTGAAGCAAACCATCAATTTTTCAAAATATTTTTTTCAAATATTGCAATAATTTCTGGTTTCTCTTGCATTCCGAACTGGAAAAATGATTCTGTAGAAATCCTTAAATTTCTAGTAAACCGAAAACCAAAGTGGGCTTCTCATTGTTGTGTTTTGGTTTTTTTTCCCCAGTTTTCTTTATACTAATAACACATAGTAGTTTCTGTCATAGCTCCACTGTATTGAAAAAAAAATAACTAAAATTTAGGAGTTTGTATTTCTAATTGGGGGTAGATAAATCACACTTGTATCATTATGCAGATATGTCACATGTATTCGGGCAGTAGCCTTTACCAAAGTCCTTCAAAGTTTAGGTAGTTTCTGAATGGGAATTCCTTGGCTCAGCATTGCAGATCTGGCCTGGTGATCAGTACAGATGTGCTTTATTTTGTGTCACTATCCGTGTCTTTCTCCTCCTTTCCATATTTGTCTGCCACAGGAAGTTATCAACATCTTTGACATACTGACTGCATTTCTTCTGTTCCGTCAGGATTTTCAATAGTTCTTTTAAAGGAGCAAAACTGTTCAAACTGTTCTATTCTATACTAATTAAGAGTCCACAATCAAATCCTTCAAAGCTACAATAGATTGAAGTAACCATTTTTTGTATGAAGTTCATTCTTTTCTCCTTCAAGTTAAAACTTTTTCTTGGGGAGGGGAAATAGACAAAGGAAAACAACACCTCTATATAAAGAGATTAAAATCCTTAATTACTAATCAGAGAGGAGACTCTTGAAGGAGATATCAGTGAAGAATAAATACTACGCAATAATAAATGCACTTAAAAATAACATTGCATAAGTGATGCAAGGAGAAAAGAAAAGCATCATTAGGAGATTAATCAAGGCGATTCATGATTGTGTATTTTTTCTAAATATGATGAGAGTAATATTAACATTTATCCAAAACATTTTTTTCTTTTAGTGCCACTTTGAACTGAGTGCAGCACTTCATATGTTGTACAAAATATATCCCATTAACCTTTCTCCCTTTGTAGAAAATCAAAATGATCCTTAGTCTCCTCACAACCTCTACCAGATAATAGTTCTGCCACAGAAGTTTGCATTTCATAGGCTTGGCCCCATTTCAGATGATTGACCCTGAAGAACTTTGCTCAGAGTAATTTACCTAAGAATTTTCTGCCATAGGCTTTATGAAAAACTCTAAGATCAATACTCAGATGACTCATTTTTTCCAGTCTCAAAATATTGTAACCTTTAAAAAAGCAGATAATTCAAGGTTTAAAATAAAGGAGGGGGGGGGGGAAACCCAGCTGCTAATGATACAGGATCTTTCATTCTTACACTAAAGTGCTTTATTAGGAAATATATTGACATATAATGTTAGAAAACTATGAGGAAAAAAGAATGTATTCAAGAAGCACCTCACTATGCTGAAAGTGGTTCATGGGATAAGACAGTTCAGAAGCTCTTACACTATTGTAGATGTATCTCAATTAGCTGAATGTCGTATTAATGTCAAACTAATACCTTTTCCTCATTTTTATGTAGCTTAAATTTGACTTGTGCTATATTACAAGGCGGAAATTATAAAGACAGCTAGTTCTGCAATAATGGGGTTTGGGGGAGTTGTTTTGTTTTTCACACTGCTCATGAAATCCACCTTGCCACTTCCAGCTCTATCGTTTCATCTGTACTGTGCATGCCATCACAGTCGAGTAAAGAAGGGTGTGGTAGGCAGTTGAGGTGGCTGCTTTTATATCTCTTAGAGCAATTTGTGGTTAAGAGCTGCAGAGTAGTCTGGGAGATGCTGGGGTATCCCAGCTACTTATGACTCATAAAATGGCACAAATTCTTTCCAGTGTTAACTATTGTTTCTGTTGGCAGTCTGGGAAATTGAAATGAGTTCTTTCTATTTTGGCTTTCACGTGCATGTTGAAAGTTCTACATGGCACATTGGCTAGTTGCTGACTTTTGAAACAGGATGGTATTACAATCCTAGTGCCTCCAGACTTTCCACCAGTTTTGCAAAATGAAGTTCACAGACGTTTTTATACGCTGAACTTTTTGAGCTTCTCCCATAGCGTCAATATTAATTTGACTGGCAAATGTGTCATTTGAAGCTTTGCAAAGGTTAAGATTCCGATTTCAGAATACAAGTTACAGTAATTGTAATTTACCCTCTGAATTATTGCTGTTCTCTTCTATGAAGGTGTAGACTTGTTTTCAGAAGTCAAAATATGCTTTTAAAATATTTTATTCTAAACTCACCTCTCAAAAAGCCCCACCAGCTTCCCAGTGCTTCTGGAAAATTTCAATACAATCATGCTAGCAAATTATTTGTTGTTTTCCGGGACACACACACACACAAAATCATGACTGTCTGCATGCAAGCAAGCATTATAACAGTCTGATTATGATTATTGCTCTTCATTGCTTAACATCTGTCTACATCTTACTGTTTCTCACTCCTTCATCTTAATCCATTTATCTCATTTTCATGTCACATTTTTCTTATTAAGAAGATGAGAGATTGCAGTGAGACATTTCTCACTGCTCTATTCTCCATGTCAGTCCAGTGACCAACATCACAGTATACTCAGCGTGACTGAGTGCCAAATTACTTATCAAACCTGTGCTTCTAGCGGATGACTGAGTGTGTATTCAGGTGCCACCTTCCAATTTTTGTATCTACTAAGGCAGAAGTCCCCCAGATGACAGCCTCATTCACTATGCAGCCCTAATTCATCCCTCGAGCACTGTCCATCCTACACAAAATGCAATTAAGTAATTAAAAACTGTATCAAAATGCATGCACGCAAGAGCGTACAGGGAATTAAAAATGCACAGTCAGTGTTAATTCTAGCATTTCTTCATTTTTTTCAGTTCCTGACTTTGCAGACTTAATGATCTTTTAACTGAGTTTTTGCATGTAACTTGCTATATTTGTTAAAAAGTAAATTGAAAGAAACTCACTCAAAATAGCTATTGTGGGAGAACAGTAATACAGGCCCATGCAGCTACCATTTAGAGGGTTCAAATCAACAGTTCAGATCTCTTCCTATTCATCTGACAAGATTTATAAGCAGTAGAAGTTGTAAATTGTCACCCTTGAAGATCAGCCACAAGAGGAAGATAACGGTTTGTATTTTGCTAGGGATTTCTGTACAGTATTTGCTGATAGGAAATTACACTTTGTAAGAACTGTAGCTTTTGTTCCCGATTTTCTGTATATCAAATCACCTCTTCCTTTTGTATCAAATAAGCTCCATGGGTCTTCTCTCTATCTGATCTGTTTCCTAACATGTAATTTTATTAGTTTTAAGGGTGTTAATCATAAGATTAGTAATTTTAATATGATTTTCCTCCGTGCTCTAATATTTTAATCTGATCGTGACTGTGCATGCCAGGGGTGCAGTCTGCCTCTGACTTGAAAGGTCTGTGACAAGGGCTAAGATCAAGCTCAAAATTAATGGTATAGGTGACAATCAGTATCTGAATATATAGAAGTGGGCAGGAATGTACTTCAAGTTCTGGCTTTATTTACAGAAGCATTACAGTAAAGTGGAATGCGACGAGCATTTAGCAGTATGAAATCTATAGTAAATCTCAATAACGTTAAAGACTATGATGGGACTGCTGAGACTTTAGAGGAGTTCATAATCCAAGAAAAACACACCTGTGTGCATTGCAGCGGCGGTGTTGCAAGCGTCAGTATGCAACACGTCAGAGGTTTGGGTGTAAGGTGAAATAATTTTTGTCTTTTTAAAAATAATTAAATAGATCTGTATTTGTAGTAATACACGTTACTCTTGCACGTATTGAAAAGAGGAAGTGTTTTTATTTCGTGTCCTAAATGCATTTGAATTGTTCTTCTGCTATTTAATTCTGCCTTTGAAGCACAATAGCTGACCTTGCTGTCCAGTAGAATTATAGTTTAGATGAAAACCCTGGTAATTTTTCATGGATCCCTTCAGGCTTGCAGTTTGAACTGTGTGTCTACATCAGTGCTCGATGCAAGGTGCAACTACTACGTAGTCCATCGGCACGGTGACATTGGAAAGTGGTTTTAGTTTAAGCTCTTTTTTTAAACCAATAATTACACATGATTTGGGATCTGGTGAATCAATAATCGTAAATCATATCAGAATTTTCTCTGAAAATCATTTGTGATGTACTGAGGAGCACGATAAACATCTGCATGACTATTTAATAGTCTGAAACTCCTAGGGGAAGAGGCATGCCTTGACAGAATAGCATTAAAAGAAAATTAAATCTAATTGCAATAATTACGATGTCAACAAAATATTTGTAAATATAGCCTTTCACCTCAGCAATCTAGAATGTTCAAGGGAGAAAAAAGACTTTTTTTTATGTTAAAGTAAATATTGTTTTCCTGACCTAAGTCTTGCTTCGTAGATTTTGAAGTATGTAATAGCCCTCAGGGGAGACAGCACTGTTCTTGAAATGTGCGAGTCTGAGGCCTGTAGTGATGTTGAAAGGAATGACAGACAGATGCCTCTTTGTACATTTGAGAGTAATGCTGTTTAAAAGAAAACGAAATGTTTAAATGGTCTCTGGTCGTCTTTTTGACATATTCAAATTGTAGTCAGCTCTGCAGGGAGATTCATCTGTCTATTCTGTCAAACAGAAGACTGGGAACTATAGAGAAGCTAACAGAAGCCACAGATGAAATGTGCTTCTTCAGTTACACGATAAGTTCTGTTCAAAAGAAAATACTGCATTCTCTTTCTAATTTTAAATGTGAAGTTTCCTTTCTATTCCCATCCTGCTAGACTTGGCTGATAACCTCCAAGCTGAAGGCTGTTATCAATGGGAAGGGGGTCAAAAACACTGATCCCAGAAGTGGGCCAAAGCTTTGGGACACTCAAGATGTGAAACGAAATCAAATTCAAGAACGATGTTTATGGTGTAATGAGTTCTGGGGAAAAAAATACTCACATCTCTAATATCACTGTGGTTGAGTGAGGAAGAAGTCTTCATAATAGTGAGACTTATTCTGTTCTGTTTCTAGACTTGCTCTAATGAAGAACCAGGACACTTGCCTCCTACACAGGGATACAATGGGAGCACAGAATTGACATTTCTGCATGTTGTACTGATGATACAACACTTCAGAAAGCATCGTAGTAACAGAGGTATTACCAAATTTCTTTTGTCATAAAATCATATGATGTTTTGGGTTGGAAGGGACCTTAAAGGATAACTAGTTTCAACACCCCTGCCTTGGGCAGGGACACCACCCACTAGATCAAGTTGCTCAAAGCCTCATCCAGCTTGATCTTAATCACTCCCAGGGATGAGGCATGTTATGTAAGTTGTATGTATATTATGTAAATTGTGTGTTAGTTGTGCATTAATTACCTGAAGAATTTGCATTCATTTCTGATGGTTCCTTAAACATTCAACACTTCTATGAAAATAGGTAAATAGTTTGCCCCAGATATTTTTTTCCTTTTCAGGAAGATTGCACTTAAGAGATGCTTGTCTTGGGGTAAGTCCTAATATGGCAGCAGCAAACAGGATGTATGAAAAATATGGTGTGGTTTTTAATTTTATATTGTAAAGTTAAAAGTATTTGTCTTTTATCTTTTAAAGGAATGTTGCTTTACAGTTTTCTATATCATAATTCATTGAAGACAAGAGATAATATTCCTAACAAAACTGCAGGTACATGTTTCTTTCAAATATGCCAAAATCACCAATGTAGTTTAAAGGTTTATTTTAGCTCACATGTTATAGAGAATTTCTTCACTTCATAGATTAAATTTTGCATAGTGGCAGGCACAAAGGGAAAATACTTGCACAATGAAGAAAATACTGAGTTACAAGAAGGATGGAAGAAAAAACATTAACAAAAGCACCAAGAAATTTAGATGGTGTCTCACCGTTCAGAATTGCATCAGTAACCACTCACACCCTTGTTACTTAATATTTCATGATTGAGTCATCCCCTTTAGCCTATCATCTTCAGCATTTGACTCAACTGACTTTTTGGTGCTTTATATAGCGGAAGTGTGAGGCACAGGAACAAAACAAAGTGGGGAAAAAAAAAAATCTTTGAAAGTGGTTTCTGTTAGCGCTTATCTAATGCACAGAGGCCAAGCCAACTGTGAGGTGGGATTTTTTTGTGTGCTAATTATAAGACAGGTTAAGTAGTGTCTGTTTTTAGAATGGGTACAATCTTCAGCTTGTTGGCAAGCAGAGAGGTTCCAATTCTGCCTGTAAATGAAAGGAATTCGTGTTTGCCAATTAAATCAAGCAGCTGTTTCCCAGAAAGTATTGCTAATAGCTACCAACTAAACTCTAAGCCTTTACTCTAGATTGTTTAATGAACTGCTTTTAATACATAGTAGATTCTAACCTTTGTATCTCAATATATTGAGCAAGAAGGGACATCTCCCATCAAACTTCTGTAGCATCATAGGAACCATCTGTGCCAATGAAGCACAGGAATTTGAGACTTTCTTACACTAGATAAATTTATAAGAATCCCAGAGAGAATAGTGATAGTTAAGTTATTGTTGTATGTGTACAACAAAAATTGTCATGATCTGATGCTATATGTTATCTGTGGTTTTTTGAGTTGGTGAAACTGCGTACAGAGAGAGCATCCCTAGCCTACACCTTAATAATAATAGTGTCTTAAAAAGGCCTAAATATCTTCTTATTAATCCCATCAGCATTTTAACAATGCTGTTACACCAGTTTCAATTGCAGTTAGTCTTCCTTGCGATATTTCTATGGTTAATCTTTGCCTTAGCCATACAGAATCTATAAGTAAATGGCATATTTTCTTCCTCACTTTTGAAATTCAAACAAAAAGCGGTGAAAAATAGAAGAAGCTTTTGTTTTTTTTTCCTGTTGTTGTCTAGGTCTTGTGCATACTTTAAGCGCAGCAGAGGATGAAAAATATAAATATTTCTTAGAAGCCTCTTTATTTTCTTTCCTTATTTACAGCTAACATTTGTCTTTAAAAGAGAAGGGAAAAAAAAAAGGAAACTTCCATAGACCTGTTGCAGTCAGCATTCTCTGCTTTTTCTGTTAATGTTTTATGAGTAAATCATACTAGAGAAATTGTATTTATAATAGGGGGTGGGGGGAAACAACCGCAAACTGAGCACACACACACACACACACACACGAAAAAAAAACCAAAAAACCAGAGATGCAAACTTCTGACTTTACAGATGATTGATTTTCTTAATTATATGGATAACAGTTTAGAAATACCTAATTGGTCATGCTTGACAAGTAATAGCAGTTTTTGCAAGATAAACAAATGTTCACATTTTTCATACTTAATCAGGGAGTTTATGTGCAAAAATGACCAAATGTATCATCTATTCTAAGCCTCCTATGTTATTTTGTAATAAACCACCATCTGTACTTTGATTCTACAGAATCTGTCTGTGATGACCATGGAATCTGATTATGTGGCAGATGGTTTTGGGGAAGAAACTAGACTTTAATTTTTGGGTTTTACTTTTTTTCAGAGTAAACTACAAAAGCTCCCTTCATTAATTTAGAGATGCCCCCAGAGCAAGTTTATTTTGCTTTTCTCTGACAGGTAGTACTTTGAATACTCATTAACTGTCTTACTCTTGCTTTCCGGTGTCTTCCAAACTTCCAGATGTTACTCAATGAGTATATTAAGCATGTGATATTGTATACTTGTTTCCGTGCTGTTTGTTTGCATATTGGTGGTTTGTTTTCCGAGTTATTTAAGTTTTAGTGAATGAGCTTGTCCATTGTGGTTAAAATTTTATTTTGATTATATGCTGAGAGCTTGGCAGTTTGATTATTTTTCTAGTTACTTGTTTTATGAAACTTTGTAACTCTGCAAGTTTTATCCTAGTGAGTAAGTATGCCTGAAATAACTATTCTTGACTAACTTCTTTGATGAGCAGTTCTTTCACATGATAGTAGTTCTAGCTTTTGTTGTTTGAAACATTTTTGTTTGGAACATGCTTCCAAATGGGGCTGTGCTCAGAGGGAGACCTGGTACAGCTGTGTCCTAGCTCCCTACAGGTCAAAGTGTGATCCTTCGCGCTCCCCCCTCAAAAGTTTTCCAGCCATGTCTCCAAGCCAGACTGGGCATGCACCGTGCAGTGCATCTGATTCTAAGCATGTGCAATTTAAAGGCGTTTAGGTAGGAAGGCAATGAGGAATACTTAACGCAGTCTCAAAATCACACCTTTACCCTATTTCTCAATAACTTCTCCATTTAGAAAAAGGCTTAGCAATCTCAAAGAAAATAATCTGAAAGACTACCTCCTCTCTACTCCCCTCCCACCCACTCTGCTGATCCCTACCCCAAATCCTGAAAAAAAATGGAATATTATCAGTGAAACTCAGAGCATATTCAGCAGCAAGCCCTCAACTACACTGAAAAAAACATATGGTGGTCACCTACGCTTTCTTCCTACACCTTTCTTTTCTAACCTTTCTTCCTGATTGTTCTCAATTCTGCCTTTAAGGATTAGTCTGTCTAAATTGTGCTCCTTAGGATGCCTTGAACATGCTGCGCTCCTGACCACTTTTACTATCTCCTCTTCCTGCTTTCAGGGGGGACAGCTGATGCTGGGATAGATGTCAATGGGATTCCATGTGTTTAAAAACTGTGATCAGCGGAGAGTCTTGAATGGGCGTAATCTTGGCCTGAATGACCATGGGAATGTAATTTTCCTCCACTGTCATGAGCTAATTTAAGCTGATTCACATAGTGTGAAATGACAAGATCAGAGTGGAAAAGTATTTTACCATACTACCAGATTTAGAGCAACTTCCAGTTTGGCTCAGTTTGAGAAGCAGTCTATTTCCAGGCTATTGCAGGAGCATCTGCTCTTACATCTCATGCCTTACAGATTTGCTATTTTAGTAGTAGTGGTTATGAAGAAGAGAGGAAAACTGTCACTGAAGATATTCCCAAAATACTTATGATGGTAACTGGAGATGCTTCATTCTGTACTGGTTGTAGAATTTTCTTTTGTTTCCCCTCCCCCCTTTTTTTCTTTGATTAATTGTGAATTTGCTCTTGGAATTGCATTGGATTAGATGGCTATTCACAGCTCTAAATAACTGGTAGGGTAATACCTTTTATTAGGGAACAGAAGAGTTACTCTAATTACTCCTCATGTGTGTTCTGTGTTCCATCTGAGCTGCAGGTGGGAATGCTCCCTAAATCTTGGGAATACAAAAACTCATATCATTTGCTCCAGGCAAATGATCAGAAAAACAGTACACTTTCTGAACTTTGAGCTTGCTAAACACTGAGAACACCATGAACATCATTTAGATATTTTACTCAGTGTTTCAAGCTTTGTTAAATGCAAGAGGACCCAGCAAAAGCACTGTTGTCCTAACATACACTAGAACACGATCAGCTTGATAAAGATTGAACAGTTAGACTGAATTGTTGGATAACATCTCGGAAATGCTCTTTTTAGATGTAATAAGTAAAGGAAAGTAGTGTGATTAATATCTGTCACAGTTTGGAGAGGTGGTTTCTGTTTAACACATTTGTTAGGCTTTTTAATGAGATAGTAAATTGACAGATGCAAATGTTGATGTTGACGTATGCAAATAATTTGAGATTTGAGTTATTCTTGCGTGACATTTTGATTAAAAAATTGCCGCTATAGAATATCGATATGCCTACATAAAATGGGTTTTTCATAGGCGTTATAACAGGAAATCTTCCTCCAGCAATGTGTTCCCAGTTAGATCCTTCAACAGTCTATTCCTAGCCCCATTAAATCCAGTGTTTTCTGCACTGATTTATAAAAGGTATAAAAATTAATATATGTAACATTTATTCATCACATCAAAATTGGTGGGACAATGGACAAAAATAAGAATGTACCAGCTGAACTGTATTTGTTGGTAATATAGACGCAATTAAACGATATAGTAAAACACGAAGTCACAGATCTTAAAAAAATACAAGTAGTCATTTTTGTGTGATAGGGACAGTTATAAAATGGAAGTGATTTAGAGCATTATATATTTATGTGTATAGTCATTATATATACATGTTATGAAATAAGATGTAGCTAACTGGGAACATAATCTTTGGCAGTATTAACAAGGGCACGTCAAATGGAAGGCACCAGAAAAAATACTTCATTGTACATGGCAGGGAAGTTCATGAACAACCAGCATCCACAGTTTTCAAATGAGATGGCAAAATTAAAAAGCGGAGTATAAAACCAATATATTTAAAGCCCAGGAAACAAGCACAAAACACCTTAATGCCTGTCCAAAGTGTTTAGATCTGTTGAGTACTGCAGAGAGTTGTGTTTAGCTTTGATCTGCAGATACAGATGTTGACGTCTTTATGGAAGGAAACTTCTTTAAGAGGTTTCTGAGAGTCAAAGGATAGGGGGCAGAGTAACGAAAGACTTAAGATCTGTAAATGATCCAGTTTTGGGGAGATGACACCGTCAAATTAAACCCAAGAGTCAGCAATTATTTTTGCATAATGAGAAAAAGTAATCTGGAATAAACCAGGGATGCACTGGAACCTTTTGAAGTCCTAAAGACTTTGCTTATTTCTAAAATATAATGTCAAGATAAAATATAAATTGTCAACTATATAGAAAGTGCTGTATGATGCATGTGACTAATATAAAGTTTTTCAGGTCCCTATCGATGCATATTCTGAATTGGTAAAAAAAGCACCAAGAAGTATGGGATTTTTGCACATTCCTGCTGTTAGTGTTCAACTGATAGTTTCCCAACTCTCATTTCAGGCTGAGATATTCTTCTGTGCTTCTTAAAGTCCTGCCATGTAATGTACCAGGAGATCGTGCCTAAAAAGTGACTGTCTTTTCTGAATGTTAGTATCATACAAGCTGAGAGGTGCCATTATTTCCTAATTCTTATTTCTATAGAGAGGAAATAATTAATGAGTAGATACGCTTGGCAGATTTTTAGTGGTACATATATAGTTGTCAAAGTTTGACGGAGTTCACTGGAGCAATGACAGCCTACCCAGACAAATATATAAGGTGATATAAAAACGTTCATTCCGTTCTGAGATTTTTTTTTTCCTACAGTTTCTCTATTTTCATAGTCTCTCTGTTCCACCATGCACAAAATTAAACTCATAAGTTTAACAATCAAAACACCCAAACCAGCAGCCTCTCCCACTCCTCTCTATAGGGTGTTCAAGATTCCAGAAATTTAGGAGTCAAAGAAAATATTTTGTGAAAGATATTTCTTCTTTGTAAACCTCAGAAATCTATGATGTCACAGATCTGAACTTTTAGCTATTGCTAACTCACAGAATTAGTCTTTGACAAATCATCAGACTGCTACCAATATTTTATTCTTATTTTTGTTACTATGCTTGGGTGGTTGTTTTGAGCATTGTTGTTTTGTTAAAACATAGTGCCTGATATGATAAAAGCTGCTCACAGATGATTTTGAAATTGATTTTTTTCATCCTGTTGTTTTTTTGTTTGTTTATTTTTTAAACCGATATTTTAAAGAGATGTTGTTTAGGACTAGAAGCTTGCCTTCTGTAAACTTTCAAATCTTGTTAAAAATTAAGTTCTGACTTATGCTAGTCAGAAAGTATGTTCTGTCCTATGTATTTCTTATTAAATATAAAGAAAAATGAATGTTTCTGTTGTCTGAACCAGACATAGTCTGAAGCAGGCATTGTCTTGTTGATATTTTCATACATCATTTTGTACTTTCATATATCACTTTGTACTTTCCAATATTATTTGTGCCTTCAAACATATTTTGTGTGTTTTGGCAGCTAAAGGTTCAAGGTCATTCTGATATTCTGCTTTTCTGTTCTGCATAGCACAATTTATGCAGTGAATAGTTCCCTCTTACTAATTACAGTCATTTATTTTCAACATTTCTGTCTTTTAAAGCCTAGTTTAATTTTGGTGTATCTTTTTTTTTAAAGAGATAGAGAAACAGCATGTTACAAATACATTTTGAAGCTATACATCTGCATGAGATGGGAGCAGTATGTGTGCCTGGACTTTAAATCTGCGAATGCCCTAGTTAATAAGGTAATTTGGACAAGGATTGTCTCTTACTAATGGTTCGTACTAGCCTAGCACAATATGTCCTGGTCTTTGGCTTGGCTAGGAAGGTGCTACTGCAATACAAATAAGTGATAATAACGCCATTTTAAAGCCACTCATCTTGCTGATCTTAACCATCCCATTTATTTAGACACAAGGCCAAGCTCTTCTGCGCTAAATCAATTCCTCTCATTTGAACCTTCTTAAAATTCTACATGCAGATTGCCTCTTAAGTCATTACAAGGACGTATTCCAGAGTTTTAAACATTTGAAGGAACACAAGGGAATAAGGGGAAACTTGGTACTTGCCTTGATATATTTTTATTTACTGATCTGCTGTTTAGAACACTTAATTTATGTCAGATAAATCACTTGAATTCTTTTCAAAGATCAAGTGGGGAAAATGTCATAGCATTAAGCATAAGTATCCATTTTTTTCTAAAGGTCTTGTCCCTGGGTGCATGCATATAGAAGGTTCTTGGAAATGAGCACATATCCTTTATTTCAAACTCTTGTTGTCTGATTTTTACAATATACCAACCTTGTTTATGTTTGGAATCAATTTACACAAATGAAAATTAGCTCCTTTAGTTAAAATAAGGTTGCTGAGATTAGCAGTTGAAAAAGAGGCATCTGTATCTGTGCAGCTGAAAATGTAGATTATATTCTCCCTATCATCAAGATTGAAGTCACCAGGTGGTGCTATTACATAGTATTGCAAGACCACCTTCTGTCATTTGTGGTGTGGGTGTTTTTTGTTTTTTTTTCAGGAAATGCAGTATAATCCCTTTGCCTTAAAGTTAAGAGAAGCTGTAGCAGCGCATTGACCGGTGGCTTTTAGTTTGGGAGTAGAAGGTCTCTGTGGGAGGTGGGCATTGGAGGCTAAGGTTGTCTTCCTCAAAACCAGTATGGTTTGAATTCTATTTGTGGTTGCCTTTGTTCCTGGTTTGGAATAATATATAACTTGATACAACATACAGCACATTTTTTTGGCCACAAGGAAAACAAAATAAAACTTGACAGGTAGGTCAACAGTTGTGTTAGGAAGTTATCAGAGGACTAACTATGATATTGTTTGCATTAAGAATAATACCAAGATTTGGTGGTGGAGGGTCGTTTAGTTGTTAGGAAAAAGTCTTCGTAAGTGTCCTACTTTCATTGCATTATGTTAGAGAGAATTACCATTGGAGTAACTATTCATTCAGGTGACATTGATTTAGATTTTATCAGCACACCCAATTGAAATCATACAAATGTAAGTTGAGAGGGGTGGAAAAAAAAAAAAAGGAAAGAGGTAAATAGTCATTATCTGCCAGTACGTGCTGTAGCATAATAGAGTGATAAAGAAAAATACCTTAATGAGAAGGTAGCCATCTGGAGTTTAAGAGAATAATGATTCAATCTGCTTCAAAAGATACAGCAATTTTAACATAAAAAGTCTTGTTAGTGACCGAGATGAGAATCTTTTATCACCCTATGCATGGAATATGGATGGTGCTACTTATTTCACTTAATTAGCATTTTAAGTAATAGCAAAGACAATTATGTAAAGAGAATCTGATTGGGAGGGAGAGGGAAAAAGTTTTTGTGGTAACTATTGATATTTATTTATATAGTTCACACAGATATGTACATAACTTTTTTTTTCCTCTTCTAAGCTAAGTTTCATCTTTGAAACTACTTGTGGTTGTTTCAAAAAGCTTTCCTTCATTCATGAGGTTTAACCTCCATATCATGTCTCTACAAGGTTGAATGCAGACAATTTTAAGAATACCTGAAAATAATTGTGTAGCTGCATGATGATCAATATGAATAATGTCCCTCTTTACTGCAAATTTTGCAGTAATTATTTAATGACTAATACCTTCATACTTGGTGACTTCTGTAGGAACAAGGAAAGTAGCTTACTTATATCAAAGGATATCTAAACTAGATTTGAAATATCATTTAGCTAAACTTTGTAAAGAGACACTTATTTATGCCCTAAATAGAATTTCAAAATGTCTTTAAATTATTCTAGATATGGTACAATTGCCTATGTCAGAAATAATAATTTGTTTTACATTTTTCTTCTTTTGTGCTCTTTTTACTAACTAGTTATGCTAAAGCTTGACAGCTAATGCAATTCAGGACATGACTCCGTTGGATGGACTGCGATACTGGTCCAATGCAAAAGCTGTTCTTGAGAGAAATCACTTAAAAAAAAAAAATAAAATGGCCTGACCTATTAAACAATTTCTCATGTGGGGAATAATAACTAAAACAGTTTACTACCATCTTTAACAGTTTAATATTGTCTTCAAGTGTGTAGTGTTGAAAAGAATAATTCATGAATTGTATTTCTGTGTTATACTAGATTACTCTCACTAAAATGTGTTTTTAATAGTTCACATCATTTTTATAAACCTCTTGATACTTTATTCATCTCCATTAGAGTAACATCACACAACCAAACCAATAGAAAAGCATAAACAGACTATTCTAGAGGCAGGAATGAGTAGAAAGTCATATAACAAAAGGACAGATTTCATTGAGATCAAATCTTCACCTTCTTTTTTTCCTTTTCACCAGTTTTCTCTACCTGAGCATTTCTTCCTATTAATTGCATCTTTATATTGGCTACCAGTCTGCTCTGATTCATTAATATGAGGCTCATGGTTGTAATTCTGAAAGCTTCTTAGAAGATAGGAAAAGCAGTGTGATTTTGAGTAACATTTTGATCTAAAACTGTTTTTAAAATACTGTTCTGCTGATCTCATTAGACTTTCCCATTTACATCATGAAATGTAAATTAAATTCCCTGAATCCTAGGAAATACTTCCCTTTTAATGATTGTCATTGCTTTGTTGTTTTTATTTTTTCTTTAATAAAACTAACACATAGCTAGTTTTCAATATGTCAAGCTTTATGTTGAACCATGTTCCTGAGTTTTATGCTGCGACACTTTTTTCTGAACCTTGATGATGTGTGACTCAGAAATCATATCCTAGAAGGATTTTAATAAGGAGGAGGTAGGCAAAGTGTAAGTGTATCACAGGAAAAAAAAAAAAGAATTCTCGCTGAATAGAACAGTTATATTTACACATGCTCTTTAGCTGTCTGAATACAGAAAAAAACATGTAAGATTATAGACACCTTTCCGCAGATTTATTTCTTTATTTTAATCTCTAGATTAATGCTCACTTCAAGATGTCACAAATATGTTGTTTCATCCTAAGAACATCTGAGAGACTTGTCCTGTTGGCAGGCGCTCCAAATCTTTTGGATTTAAAGGAAAAAAAAGCTAAGTATAAGAATAGTATTTTTTATATATATAGAACTTGTGGATCACTTGAAAACTCTCTCTACGCCAAGAGAACAAAGTGGTCTTTCAATGAAGGTCTTGAACTGACTTTGGGATTAAGGGGAATCTAGAAGATACCTCTTCTAGAGACATGTAGAAGAAATAAGGTAAAACCACGGGAACAGGGAATTGGAAGATGACCTGTTATTTTTCATTCTTATTATGCAAGATTTCCGCCTGAAGGGAATGAGAATTTTAAGTGTGTACAGAATGGGAGACTAAGAGCAAGGTTAGGAGATGATCCAATTGGAAGCTGTGAACATTTTGGACAATAAGAGCACAAGCTAATGCCATGGGAATTAAAATACATTTATGTTTTGCACTTACAGGAAATAATAGAAATTTATATGTGGTGAAGTTTCTTATCTCTAGTATGTTTATTTTGTTCTGATGTTAAAGAATTCCTGCTCTTTACTGAGTCACAAAACAGATTGCACTTCGTTCTCGAGATACTCCATCTCGGTTTTCATAGTTCTTTAGACTGTATTCTTCTCTGTCTCCCTCAGCAAATTTTTAAGCAAATTTTTGCAAACTCAGTTTATAGTTCGTGTGAATCTAGTTCTAAAAAGGACAACCAAAACTGAATAACAAAATAAGATTAATTCCATCTATGAATATTTTCTATCTATAAAGCATACAATTTCCCTAATGATATTACAGCTGCTATAAAGAAACATTTTGAAGGAGTCAGTAATAGGCTAGTAGGACATATAAAGTCTCTGGATGATGAATTAAAAGAAAAACTTGGACTAATCCTATCAGTGAAATCAGCAAATATATCAAGATACTTACTTTTGCTTTTAGAGGACATATATGGAAGGTAAATGGCTTTCCAAGTATCTAACCAGAGATAAGCAAAATTCTCTTTTGCAAGAGGAGTGTGGGGGGGCAAAAGTAGTTTGAACCATGTTTTCTTAACATAAATGGGAACTAAAATGCATATGAACAATTGTGTTTAGCAATACGTTTTAGCATGATGTGACATGCTAATAATGTAATTTAAATCTGAAAAAGTCCTAATAGAATCTTAATTCATAAGGCCTCTGAATTACATCTTTGTAGGTTTAATTTTATGTGCCTTTAATCTTCTCAATAGATTTAAAGACAACACGTCACTGAGTATAAACTACAAGTTTATGCATTTTCTTGGATTAAATAAGGTGGGTTAGTTTGTGGGTTTTTAGCAGGAATGAGACATTTTCTAAAAGAATAAAGTAAGTTTATTTCAGAATTATAAAATAAGCTAGTTTCTGTTCTTCTGACAGTAAGGGACATCGGCTTTGTGTACATTCATTTATACTGCTGACTGTTTACCAAGGCCAGATTTTCCTGAGAGTACCAGGATATGGGACTGCCATCCATGGAGTTTGCTGAGATGATAAAGCAATTTAATTAGTCATATTGTTACATTATAAAGCATTCAATACCTGTTTCATATCACTGTTTAAATAGAAAAATGCAGTTTTACTTCCTTATTGAATCACAGTTTTATTCAGTATGAATTTCAGTTATGTGGGAAAATTAAACTCCTAAAAAGTAGAGCAGAACAGAAAACTTCACCAGAGATTTAAGTCGTGTTGCTAAATAGTAAGAACTAAGGAACAGTCAGATAAAATTTAAGAAAATTAGTTGGTAATGACTTACGATGAGAAGATATATCCAAAGGACTTAAACTTAATATACATATCACTGATACAAAGTATATATATTATAATATTTCTGAGCTAGAAAAAGAATAACTGAAGAATAAATATTAAACTAAAAGAAAGCCTCCCATAAAAAAAAAGAAGAAAAAAAAAAGAGAGGACTCTTTCGAGTAGTTATGATAAAACAGATGACAAATGACAATACAGATATTAATGAACACCAGTCAATTCATTTTCCTGAATCTACTTTGAAGGACATCACATCAGGAATGTCTCAGAGAACAAAGACAATCACCTGACAACAGTACTTTCCCTGGTGGGAATTCATATCTAAACCAGCAGAAGTATTTGTGAAAAACAAAAGAATTTACCATTCGAATCAAAATTAGGCAAGGAGAAAAATTCAGATGTGATGAAAATACTTTTAATGAAAACAGGAAAAAAAAAGCTAACAAGTTAGTTGGGGATGTGAATCATATCTTGAAATTCACAAAGGAGGAAAAGTCTGAGGTTTTTTGAACTTCAGCTTATACTTTTTCAAGGCTGAAGATAGATTTAGCTGGTTTGTGTTGGTTTTGTCACATTAAAACAAAATGAAAAAATATGTCCTTTTTTTCTCCTTTTTTTACGTTGTTCTTTTTTTAAGACATTAAGTGTATTTTTAAAGTAATACAAAGATGCCAACTTGTCAATACTTTGGTCCATTTCTTTCTTTACCTATATGCAGTCTCATGGACTTGAAAGGAATACCTGTGTTTAAAATCAAATATTCACGTAGATAACTGCAGTACCAGTGATTTAGTCTTGTCTGTGTGGTTCACTAATGGAAGATTCACTCAGAATACAGATTTATTTATTTATTTTTAAATAAGTAAAGGTACTACTACCATTACATGTCAGTCTTTTTTTGGTATTTGAACTGAATATATGACTGCTGGCAACACCTGAGAATTAATTGATCGTATGTAGCTCTAGACTATATCTGACACCATTTAAAGTTCTTGCAGTCCTCAGCAACTGGCATCTAGCTTTAGTTGTTCCTTTTCCTTGGTGCAGTAGGTGCCATTAATCTTTTAATCAGCTGCCTCAGATAAGGAACAAGCTCCCAATAGCCTTAAGCCTACAAGGAATTATATAGGCTGCTTCACCAGGCTTAGCCAGAAAATTAGGAACTCAGGACCAAGTCTAAAATATCTGTAGAAAAAAATGTTTAGGGATATTGAGTAGGATTGTACAGTTCTGTGAACACAGCTATAATACATTAACTTAAAGAACTTCAATATACTTTTGTGTTTGAAGTGGTTTACCGAAACAAATATCCAGTTTTTAATTTGTCTTGTCGTCACACATGTTTGAAATGTGAAGATCTTCAGAGTAATCAGGTTTGGTTTCCTTTAGTTGAATTTGTTCTGTTGTTTTTCTAGAGGTGGTTTGTGCACTGAAGTGCACAAGCTGTTTTCGTGTTCTCTCATGTAAATCATAATTTGATGAATGAAACAGCAGGTCTTCAATTCATAATTGCCCCAGTGAAAATAATTTATCATCTGACCACGACTCCCACTAGGGAACTTAGAATATTTAGTGTATTTGTTACTGTATAGGAAGAAAAATCTGCTGAAATATGTAGATACCTCTCTACATTCAGGTTTGCCTGTATATAGTCTGTCTTCTGAGCATTTCATTTGTCTGTTATGTATATTGATAAATATTTTTTATGTCACATTTTTCAGAATTACTTAGGAACCTTAAGACCAAGTTTCAGCTGACTTCTATGACTTGGAAGGAAGATAAAGCTTTAACTCCTTTAGACCTACTCGTAACTCTGACTTCTATGTCGATCAATAGAGAAAACAAGATTTTTGTGGTATTGTTTGAACCTGGAGCCAGCATTTGAATAACTAATTCTGATATGGTATGTTTAGAACTTTCTGTAAACATGGTAGAGCTTGAAAAAGGAAATGAAGAGGGAAGGACTGTATTTCTGCTTTAAAGATCTTAATCATTCATCTGGACTGACAAGACTGAGACAAAGACGTCTTTTCCCTTCAATTACTGGAAGCTAAAGAGTAGGGCCATCTTTTCAATTTACAATTCTAGATCCAAACTCTTTTGAGTTTGGAATTGGGAATAGAGATGGCTTACAAAAAAGTTTCCCACTGAGATACTCAAAGTTAGACTTAGTCTCAGGTTTCAATTTATTAGTTCGATGTCTTGCTAACTGAGGCTAATTTGTTTTGGTTTCAAGAAAGCTGGCATCTGGTTTACTCAGAACATGAGCAGGATGTGCTCGTGTTTGCCTCCCAGACTCTATATATCCACATAAGCCATCTTGAACTCAGTATCCTATATAATTTTTGGCAAGTGTAGTTTTTCTGCATCATTAGTGAACTTGTTGAGCTGGCACTGCAGAAGCAGTTTCACTATCGGTGGTGATGCAGTCATCCTTTGCAAAGACCAGTGCCTGGAGCGGAGAGCACTTAAATATCTTGTTTAAATCTTTATTTTATATCACTAAGCAAGGTTTACCTAGTGCAGAAGTCTATGCTGCCATCCTGAATGTGTGTGAACTTCACAGCACGTATTTGATTTTGGCACTTGGTGTGAAGGTGTACACTGGAAGAACTGACTTCCATTTTATAGTTCCTAAGGGATGCTGAGCATTAATGCTCTCCACTGGCTTCATGAGGCTTCAAAGTGCTCAATAACTTCAATATTATGCTGTTAATGGGAACTCTACAGGGATAGATTAGTCATTCATAACCAGTTAAGATTGTGTGCGCTATGTGTTTGTTTCTTTTAAAGAAATATTTACTTATGCTTTGCTATCAAATATAAATGTATAAGAAAAAGTGAAAAAGACAGATATAACTTTAAGGTCCTGTGGTCATAGACACATTTTTTGTAAGATTATAAAGGATTTATTCTCTGTTAATTTTCGTGTATATTGGCTAGATTCTCAGGATAATTTGCATGCTATATCGCAATTATTCCACTAGGAATTGCTTTGATCATAAAATTTAAAATTAATGTATTTATTCAGGTCAGAAACAGAATCAGCAAACTCCAAATGCATGCTGATAAAAATTGTTTTTAATTTAATTAGAGCTGTATAAGCTAAAAATATCTATATTGATATGTGCATACATTGAGATATGCTTTGGTATAGTTATAGGCTGTCTTTTAACTTGTTTCAGTCTTTTATCTCTCTTAAAGTCCCATTAAGATCTGGATGCTGAGAAACTAGATTGACCATAAAGAAAATAGAAATCTCGAAAGAGATGACATGTATTTTTTTTTTAATTCTACCGTTTGTCTAGTTTCCAAGATGTTATTGGAATATTGCTGCATTGTATAGCAATGAGATCTTATAGAAAGCATGGCTGAAGACGTGAAAATGACCTTACCTCACAGAATAACAAGGTACCGTAAGTGAGATACCCTTGGAAATGTTGACAAAAACTTGCTGCTTTTGCCAAGACTGAGCAATGCTTGGATTCAACATTTGCTGTGGTTTATTTTTGTTATGCTTTATTTCATAGAAGGGGAGAAAAATGGGAAGAAATTATTGCAAGACTGCAGAACTGAACAATCTCCAGAAGTTAAAATTGTTTTGCTAATATAAGTAGCTTTTCTTACATCTGTTCCGACTTTCTATTTCGCATCTCGTAATTAAATTAGTGTGGAAATTATGTAGCAAATACAACTTTGTACATAAGTAGTTGCTTATATATGTGTTTTATGACTTCTTTATTGAGCCAGTATTTAAACATTTTTTGATGATTCTAGACCTCTGAAACTGCAACCCCACAATTTGTTATATGATGTATTAGTAAAAAATAACATACTAAGTTGTTATGGCTTATACTTGAGAAATATTGACATGATAGCCATCGATCAGAACTTCTTACTGACAGGATTGAGATCCTGGGCTTTACACACATCTCCTCCCCTCTTCCCTGTGAAAGGTCATGGGTATTTCCCATCAACTCTTCTGGCCACTTAAGCCTGATATCTTGATTTCACCTTTGATTGGTCCTGAGTTTCAATCTGTGTATATGAATCTTGATTTATTTCACATTGGCATCTCAAGAGCTGATGTTTCTTCCTTGCTCACACTTGGAAACTCACAGCTAAATGCTATGTAATTTCCTTCCTAGGCCTGGTGACTGTGACCTCTCTCTGATTCAAGAAGATACTACTAGAATTAGCTTTTTAGGTTATTGCTTTATTTCATCTTCTTTTATTGCTCCTTCTCTCTCAACTGCTTGCATACAAATTTCTTGTCTAGTATTCATAGCCCTGCAAACTTACTTTTACTTGATCTCTGTTCAGGTGTTAAACATTACAAGGTGGGCAGATTTCCATCAGTCATGCTATGTCATTATGACAAATTCCCTACTTGCTAAATAGCATATTTGAAGCTTCTCCGCGTCTACACTAAAGCATGGTCAACCATCCATCTATCATGTCATCACTTTATCCTTTCGTATGCCCAAATTTGATGCTGTTTCTGTTGTCGTCCTACCACCACGCAAGCTAATGATGACTGGGTAGGAAGTAAGGTAGATATTCACCACTCTAGCACTAGTCTTCTCTGCCTCTCTACCTGCAAGTAACCCTGAAATCCCATTCAGCTCTCATTATCATTAAAGTAGGGTCATATAGCATATTTTATACAATTCCCTGTGAAATACAGCTGAAGATATGTGACATCCATTCCTATCACAGCATTTTCAGAGGATCTGGGTTTGAGCACTTTGTAGGTATCTCCATTTGAGGTGAAGTGAACTTTCATTTGCATCTGTTATCAGTAAGGAATCTCAAAGTGTATGTCCTAAGAATGGGATACTAACAGTGTCTATTTAATATTTCCTCCATTGTTTTACGTAGCAAAGAGAAATAGAACTGTTGTTTGGGACCAGACAACAAAAATTTCAGAAAATAATGTTTTTGCCAAAATCAGCAAATATTTCAGGTGCATTTCAATTTTAAATAATTAATGAGGTGAAAAATTCTAATATTTAATTTCGAAGTTGTGGAAATATTTTCTTTCCGTGATGTTATTTCAGACATTATGTTCTTAGGTAATATCTTAGTGTCTACATTTATGTATTCGATAACGTTGGTGTATGTATTTGAATATAAAATATTTGTTATATTACAGAAACTTCAAGGGAAATTGTTATTGCAGCTCTGAATTCCATTTGCCGCTTCTGATTCCTCAAAATTCTAACTTTTTAAAGATTATTAGACTTTTACTCTTGCAACTGTTTTTTTCAATACCAGAATTTGCTCAAGAGCACAAATTCTTACTGCTATTCCAGTCCTACTTGTTTATAATTTCTTTTCTTGCTTTATGCTGCCTGTTTGCTTCTGAAAAGAATTGTATTTTATTCCACAAGGGTGTTTTTGCCATTGCTCAACTCTACCCAAATGTTTGCATGTAAGCCACACTCATGTATATCATCTCTAAATTACAAGAATTCAAGAATTCTGAGAAGTTTCTTTATAACTGTATTTGAGGCTGTGAACACGCAAAGAGCCAAAACTGCTTTGAAGTGACAAATACGTGGTGGTATTTTTTTATGTCTTTTTAACAGAATTCAGGACACGGTTGAAGGTAGTGATTAAACAACATTTAGTAAGTACTGTGGGAAAAAAAGAATTTTTTTTGTTTCTTTAAAACATATTATACAAATTTAATTAAAGAAACTCTTGTAAGGATGCGGAGTCCGTAATAAAACAAACTTGAATGTAGCACCTGTTTAAAAATTCCACAGCTACATGGAGAGACCTGTTTCTTGTAACTATTTGTCAACAGTTGCCTTAAAAAAGAATAGGGATAGGCAGGTAGAGATGCTGTGAGTCTGCACCCAGGTCAGTGTGGCAACATCTTCTCATACTGGATGGGTAATTTATTCACAGAAACCAACTTAGCAATGCACTTGTGTAACATTTACCTTCAGTGTGTGAGACTTCACTTTGTCAATAATTTTTAGTATTATTTTCTCTGACAGAACAACAATGGATGATTGGCAAGGAAAAAAACCACAGCGTACTGTTTTTTGTAGAGAGGAAATGGCGCTTTTTAAATGTAAGTGTTTTTATTTGATGCACTATTCCCTAGATGCAAAATAAATATTTTAAAAGTTTGTACTGCATTCCTGCTCCCTGGGTAGTTATGCCTTACAGAAAAGTGGTGAGTTTTTTCTCTTTGGTATTTTTGTTGATTTTTTTTTTTTTTGGTTGGGTTTTTTTTCTCTTCCCTTCTGTTGCTATTGCATTAGTTGGTCTCTGTTTAAAACCTGCTGCTTTAACTGCAATATTTTATTCCATTCTTTGTAAACAAGATCTGTTCTGGTGGATTTTTCCTTTGCTGCTTTACTCCATTTTACTGTGAAAAGCACAGCTATGTATAGTTTTACTAGCCTGCAGCAAATTTTGAAGTATTCCTTAAGTATATCTTCTTGAAGCGAGAAAATAAAGGGAAGAATGTCTGATTTTATACAAGTTAACAGACTTCCTTGGCTTTTCCCAGATGCTCAATGAATAACTAAGTAGAGATGCAAATTTACATAAATCTGAGGGGCAATTAGGAAAAAAAAAAAAAAGATGCCTCATATATTTATTGCATTTTCTTACTGTCATGAGTAAGATGTTAAAAATATAATTCCTAGGTGTATTAAGCTATCCAGGGAGGAGGGGAAAATTCTTATGTTCAAATAAATAAGAGGAATCTTCTTTTGGAGGCATAATAAAATCAAATAAAAGGAATGCAATTCTGTAGAAAGGCATTTGAGATGTTAAACTTGCAGAGTTCTAGGGTCAAGTCAGTGAATATGAAAACTGTTGAGAGAAAATTAAAGTTACGGCTCTCAATTATTACAATAAAGGTCTTCATTAGTATTTCTGGATAATCTTCAAAACTACTCCTCCCTTTTTTGGCATAGGTTTATTTTACGTGTGAAAACTACCTTAACACAAAAATTCCTTTTTTATTCTCTTATAAATCAATTACAGTTAACAAATGTACTTCACTCTCATGACAATGCTGAAATTGGGAATTTAGAGAGGCCAGGAAAATAGCTAAACCTGTTTAGACTGAAAAAGTGAAATTATATGGATAAATAAAAAAGACCAAACCCCACTCTGAAAACAAAATGAAGTCGCCCAGTATGCATTCTAATATCAGTCTGACTTTGATAGGCAAATAGTTTTAGTTTGTACTTCCAAAGTGTTCAGACTGCTCTCTTACAGAAGAGAAAATACATTCTTTCCCCTGCAGATTATCTAGAAGTGTACATGTGCAATATTTTTGTAATATTATGGTTTTACTACAAACCAAAGGAGCAAGAACCTCTTCTCTCTTCAAAAGAGGAAGAAACTGACATTACAAGATTAGAGTCTAAAGGAAGATTCTCCTCCCATTTGACAAGAAGTATAAACACTAAAAGAAAATTTATTCTGTTTAAGCACTGTTAAAAATACATTTTTTAATAGCCTGTGAAAGTTTGTTTTTATTATCTTAATGATTGACATGAACAGCAAATACTTTCAACAAGTACTTTCAACAAATAGAATTAAAACCTGAAGTAGGACTGGGAGACAACCCAGCATGTATTTATCTCATAGTTGAATTACAGTCATTTAGGAAAAAAAATGTCATTAGAGAAGTAGTGGAGGAAGACACTATATAACCATACCTCTTTTGTATTGATGAAGACTGCAATGATTTATTTCATTCATCAGCCTTTGGGGCTGTTGATGGAAATGCTGATTCTGTTAGAACTAAAAAAACCCCAGTGAGACGAAGGATTTCACCTGAATGAGAAATACACAGACAAGGTCCAAGTTGGATTGGCCTTTTCCATGTCACATGATGTGCTTTTAAAAATTATTTTATTGTTCATTCTATGAGGTCTAGAGGGAAACATCGTGTCATAGTGTAAAAGTGCATCACGAACTGCAAGAAGTTTTGAGCTAATAAAATCTCTGTTCTGACATCATTAAGTTAAGATACTTGCGTAAGATGACATTCTATGAGGCCTTTTTAACAGGGCATTTTAAAACTGGTCATGTCCAGTGACTGGTAAGGATTTATGATGCTTGTGGATTGGATAATACATAGGATATTCAGAATGGAAGATACGCTCTCTGTGCAGTGATAAGGAGAAAGCTAACTTACAAGATAGTATGATTCAGTAAAAAGGGTTTTTTTTTCACATTGCAGGTGTGGGATGAACAAGCATCCAACTAAGATTAGAGACATCTAGGGATTAGAAGTGACCATAATTAGGTCAGAGCTACTTTTTCATTTATATAAATATTGCTTATCTGAAATTGCAGTAGCTTCAGAGTTTGTGCAAGCTGGTATCACACAGTTTGCTGCCTGTCTTGAGTGTGTTTACTACAGTTCTGTATCTGGTCAATGTTTTCTTGGATGAAATGATCTAACGGGTAATAATTCATTAATTTGTCCCTTTGATGGCTTCACATAGGAATGGCTGAGATTTGTTCAATCAATGTGTGGGTGACTTTGTTCTTGTTTTATTCCAAAGTATGTGTGGGTTGTTTGTTTTTTCAGATAGTCATAAAAGACATTTTATGGAGCTTCTGAAATTGGGGAAAATGTCCTGTTTCCAAGTAACCAGGAATTTCAGAAAGATAAAATAAAAATTGCAAATAAAAAATAATCTCAGTATCTAACAATAAATTCTGCTGTTGTGCATTTGTCGTCCTAATATACAGTGGCAGTTCAGTTGACTCACTACTCCATGGAAACGATGAGCTCAGAAGTTGCGTGACTGGATCATCATGTTCCACTTGGAAAGGAAATAAACACTTCAAAAATCAATCCTCAGCTGTGAGTGAAATAAAACCTGGAATTGTAGAAATTATCCAAATCAAGTTGCTTTTCAAACCGTTTTGAAAATATTGACTTGGGTTCCAACAAATCTGCCTATTTCTTCCTATTTTATTTTATTTTTTTCCTTTGGAAATTGGATTCTAAATGAAGTTATTTCATTATAAGAAACATTTTGCTTTCAGCATAATGATCTATTTTAACAAAATACAGTCTGAGCAAAAAATGTTAAGACCATAGTAACTTGATTATAGTTTCTTATGGTTAATAAATTTTAATTCTTAATTAAAGAAGTTTTTGAAATTTTGCTACAAATTACTAGTGAAATATGTAAAAGAGTAAATTAGATAAATGAAGAAGTAGTAAAAATGTCAAGGTGTAATTTCATATTTTTTATCTCAGTGTTTTATACTATTTAGATATGTTATTCTATATGCGTTTTTAGGGGATTTTGAGAGTGTTAGAGGGCGTAAGATGTTTTTACTATTCACTAATCAAGATCTTATTCTTTATTGATAAATGTGGATATAATCATGGTAACTTTGCAGAAAAATATCACTGAATCAGAAAACATGCTGTCTATGTATATTTGTATCCTAATGCTGTACTTAAATGTGCGTGTATAAATAACAACATAGCATCTATTTACTCTAAAATTGTGCAGTTATATTTTGACATTTGTCACAGAATTTTAGACTTAGTTTCACTCTTCTTCACTTGCCTAATCTGAAAACTATGCCATAAAACTTAGAAGCTCAGTCACCCAAATCTGTTATGTAATCTCCTGCACACTTTAAGTGTCCCTCTGTATGTTACTCCACAGGAATCTTGCAAGGACTATTACTCTCATGATCATCAAAAGTTCTATTCATCCTTCATTAAATGAAGAAGTTTAATGAGTATGTTAATCTCCATGCATTTTTCTCATACCAAAGAACACACTGGTGTTGAATGTTTTTATATCAGGGAATTATAGTTGAAAATAGGAGGAAAAAAGCCAGGATAGCCATGACCCCATTTGTAACTGTACTCCAAAAGTAGTGACGTAAAAATCAAACGGCAATGAGATTTGGCCCGCATTCCTGAATGGCTTTTAGAAGAAAAGAAAATGAAAAGTAATATTGAGTGTACGTTAACTGTGGCTGTCTTCTCAAACCAGGAGAGAAATCTCTTTGTCGTTACCTTCAGATCAATTCATTTATATCTGCCATCAGAACTTCAGTTTTCTTCTCATACTTGTTGAGCATTGTTGTTTATAGTTCTTCCAAAACCCCCTTTCTCTTCTTCCCGGCCAGTGATTAAGTAATGTGAAAGTATACTGCACGTAACACTGTCCTGGTGATAGCTTGTCTGTGTTGAGTTGTTTCTCCTGTGAGGTCCCTCAACTCCTACTAAGATCACCTGGCTAGTAGCACCCTATTGGGTTTGCATTAAGAAGTCAAGCATGGAGCATCAACATTGACGTAGTTTGTCTCTCTGAATTATGGACTCGGTATAGGTTCTGATACTTTATCTCAGCTTTTTATGAATTCAATGAAATAGCAGCCTACCATCACAGGTAAGAAGTTAATGCATGACATGTAATGATACATAAAGCCATGAGTTTTAGAAAACCCTTCTTCCCTGTGTCTGATAATTGTGTAGTACCTCTGTGACGCACATTTGTGACCACATGGTATCATGGAAGCAATTATAAATAACTGAAAATTAGATTTAAAGCACAGCTGAGAGTTTGTTCTGGTGTAAAAATTACATCTGTTGTTGGGTCGATTGAGGATCCTTTCTGCTGCAATTAGGATAGCAGCTAGAAGGCACACCACAGCGCGTGCTTCAAGGGAAGCATTCTTCAGAGCCTTTATGTCACTGCTCAGGCATCGGGTAGCGTGTGCACTGTGTCTGAAAAATTACATTGACTGTAAAACCTATGATCTCTATGTAACCTTAAAATAGAACTTGATGACTACAAGGAACAGATATTTTCTACATAACAACCTGTAATGCAGATGCTATGCTTTGCACGTTTACAAATTTTATGAGAAAAGCCCAAATTTTCAAAATATGCTGCTAATCCTGATGATTTATTTAAAGTAAATAGCAATGGCTCTAGTTTTTTAATCTTCACAATGTGACTTTTATTTTCCAAATTGCTTCTTTTAATCAGCTTTGTCTGTATAATTCTGTTGCTATGAATAGATTTTTTTAGGTCCCTCTTTGAGCCTTAGTTGAAAATGAAGCCATTCAAGCTGAAAATACTTGTCAGACTTGTTTTTATGATTTCCTAAAATAAATAAATGAACGAAAGTTCATCATCTTTTCTGTCTTCCTTACACATTAGTACTTTTTTAAAGAAGTCTGCTGACACAAGAATGAGATGCTGAATATCACTTCTGCTTTTTATATTGCTGTTAATATCTACATCATGTGAAAGATTCATTTTGGTACCTTTCAACACATACTACTATTTTTTTTTTAAATTTTGTTTTGTTTTGTTTCAGTGTCACTTAAGTGGAAGCGAACATAAAAGGAGAAGTCAGTGGATATGTCTTCAGGTGAGAAGCATGCTCAGGGGTCCCCCAAATTCACAAGATGTAAATGCTAATCTAATATTACTTCAGGATATGTATTCATGGAGTGTTGTTTCAGGAATTGTAGTAGTTTTCCCAAACATTCAGTGACAGCAAGAAAAAGGTGTGATTTTTAGATCTTACGTTCCAACCTGGATTTTGGTAAGGATTAGCTCATGTGTATTCAGTCTTCCGATTTCATCAATGGGCCTTCTTAAGAGTGTTTTAATTCTACAGCTTCCGGTTCAATTTCTGATAATGTTCAACTGGGATGATTTCAAGGACTGTGCTTTCACAAGTTTGTTTAGGTAAGTAAAAACGAGATTTTTAAATTTAAAGAACAGAACAGCAGTAGTTATATGAAACGATAATTCCTTGTCATCCCAACCTGTTCCAGCTTTATAAAGGTCGCTTCCCTGATACAATGTTGTATTTCTGAACTGAAGCACAAAAATACTGTGCTGTTTTGATCACATAAATCAAGGTGCTCTTGCAGGTAAGACATGATTGCAAGCTTGCTGTACTTCATTAAGCTAGTATTCATGTTTGCTTTTCTTATCCTCGCTTGTCTTAATTTCAAACTTTTTCATCACTCTTAATTTACCATTTTCCACAAAAGAATAGTCCTATAAGTGCAACAATTTAAAATGGCTGTGAAAAAAAATTCTTAAATGATTTTTTTAATGAGCATGACTGTAATGTCCCTGTGTCATAAAAATACTCGGTGTTACCTCCTAGTCTAGAAATTCATGTTGAAGAAAAGCTGAATAATTATTATTTTCCATTCTTCTTCAAGGCCAGAAGTCTAATGGTCTTATCTGTTTGCTTCTTAAATACAAGCACTGCATCCTGGAAACATGCCCTTGTTGCATACTACGTGCTTTTTGCACATTTTGCATGTAAGCTCATTCAGGTGTTCTGCAATGAAATATCCACATAATAATTATATAGTGGCACTAAATTAATAGGAGTATTAGATAGCATTGAACTATTACTGATTTTCGGATTACTTGCGACCTGAAAATCCTTCCCTTCAAGACTGACAATATGTAATGCGTTTTCACAGTTTCTTAAACCCAGGAATTTCTTTTATTATACAGATATTACTAACTGATAAAAACTGTCCTGAAAAAAAAAAACAAAAACAGAGAAAGCTGGGGTGGAGGATGGGACTGGGAGAGGCAAAGGGGATATTTTTATTGGGAATATTGATTTTTGAAGGTTACCTGTCCCACTAAGTTGCTATAGATCTGATTGCCATTTCCAGATGAAAATATAAGAAAGCTGGAAAGTTTCCCCAGAATGTTCTGTGACCTGACACTATTAATGTAAGCCATAGCTTCATTGATTCGGTAATATTCTTAGACTGAAGATGACAGCTGATTTGTAACTACCCTTGTATGACTTATCATAGAGAATTGTCTTTTTGTGCTAGAAGAGGGAAGGTAACATGACATCTCCACTGTGTCATGAGCAGAGATCTCCAGGAGCCAGGCAGGTTGTGCAGTACTTGAGCCAAAACTGGGGAATCCATTTGCCTTGAGCCCTCTTCACCTTCCCGTGCCAGTAAAACGCTGGCAGCAAAGCTGACTCCTTGCCTCGTCCTCTGTGGTTTCAGTAGGGCAGCTGTGCCATGTGGCTCGTGAGATGATGATTGCAGTCTCCATGTGGGCTCTGACTACTGCTCTATGAAAGATTAGCATCTCCGAGATCTGTGTCTGATACATAAATTATTCACGGGGCTGTGTCACATAGAGGCACGACTAAGCTCATCTTACCATGTGGATTTCAGTTCCTCCTCCTTTTACAAGAGGACTGTTGATGGCTACATACTGAGAAAGGAGAAAGTATTAACACATGATCATCTTTCCTCTCCATTAAGTTTCTGCACTTTGGCTTCACTTTACAATGCACAGCGTGGTGGAACAGAGACTCCTATAGAGAGTGTTCTTACTCTTGCATAGCCTGTACCACTGGTACGGTTAAACACGTTAGCATACAGTTTTGGAAGTAGTTAACCGCCTTGGAGTTTGTGAAAAAAGTTTCGGATAAGGCAGCGATAATTCAACGCACATTTCTCTGTTTAGCTCAGGAAAAGGTCCTGATGAAAACCTTTTGAAACAGTAAGTTAAAAATTCAGCTACCATTCTGTCTGGGGTGTATATTACCAGAAGAAGACAAAAGAACTGGAATGAATTAAAGATGGAATGTCCGTAGTAATTTCTGTGTTTCTAATTTATTTCACTTTGTCATGCGTTAATGGTTTTTAAATTTTTATAATTAATTCTTCCGTTTCAATTTTAAACAAATGAACCGTATTTTATGGAAAATTATGAACTTCAGCCTATGTAAGGCAGGAACATAATGACTCCTTAAACCGTTATCTGGGGTTTTTTTGTACTGTTTGTTTTATGTGATCTTTGTTTTGCCCATTTGAAACAATACTCAAGAACTCTTACTCTTCCAAGAATGGTTTATTAACATGACTGATTAGATAAGCATGACTTACAGTCAGTGTGGGAAATTATTTCAGAGTAGAAACTGACCTGATGCACATAGTGCAAACTCAGAATGTCTCAAAACCGATTTTGAAAGACAGATCTTCATTTGTCGTGTCTCTTCAGTCTTTACACACCTTTTAATAGTACTTGACAGTGGTTTTCTCTTCCCTTCTTCTCTCTTTTCCTCTTAAAAATTGATTACAGGATTTGCATAAGGAACAGGGCTCTTTCCAAGTGCCAAAGAACATATTGGTGATAATTTCTTGTATCCCTGTATTTAAAACAAAAATAAAGTAGAAGAAACTATAGAGCTATGGAGGGACTACAATAAAAGCATTCTCCCTAAGTTCAGATCTACTATATGGAAAAACTATTAGGATTATTTTCAACCTAGAATAGGGCACCTCAGCAGAGCAAAATTTTGGGGATTTAATAAAAAATACCTAACAATTTTTGCATCATTCACTTGCTTATGATTCTACTTAAATGAAATGCAGATATTGTTACTTGAAAGCTTTTTTTATGTGTTTTCACTAACAAAGAATAAAAAGGGCTTACCAAAGTAGGGCTTGAACAGGGGTTATGAATGTAGTGGATTTATTTGTTTGTTTTTATCTGTGGCTCCTAGAAAAGCAATGAAAGATTTGGTTCCTCAGCTGGGGATGTGTTCTCAGGATGCTCTTCTTTTCAAAAGGCAACCTGAACATGTCAGGAAATTGTATCTGATGACAAGTTTCCATGCAAAAAACCCCAACATCGGAGGTAACACAAGTGTTTTCTAAAAGAAACAACAACAAAAGAACCTCAATGCCAAACTATATCGATTTTTGTGCATGTACTGCATGTACTGGTAGCACCGAACTGCTTCTGCTCTTCGCTTCCAGCACTTGCAGTCATTTTGATGTGGAAAAGTTAGCTCTTATTTAAACAAGGAAGCTTCCAAACTACAAAAATATAGTTTTCGTGCTAAGCAGAAAACTGGATCAAGTTCCCCGCTGTTCTGCAAAACCTGAGGTGATCACCGGTAATCCCTCAGGCTTCCTCTGCTCTTCTGGTAATAAAGACAATGAGTGAATTTGGCTGCCTGCCAGTTATTTTGCTGTTTTCTTTGCTGATTCAAGGAAGACATTGTTTGATTGCTCTTTTCAAAATTAATTTTTGTTTTCTAGAGTTCTTGGTGGGAATGAGCCTCCTCTACAAGTAGTCTCTGCAGTCCTGAAAGCTTTCAGTGGTGTTAAGCACTGTAGGACCTCCGTGTAACGTAGCAATATTTCATATCTGCCACAGAGGTCTCATGTTCAGGAGTTGCATCTGTACTGCTGAAAATGCATCTGCAGATAATGTTCTGTAAGCTATGAGATTTTTCAGCTTGTCATTTAATTTTAGCAACTTCCTAATAAGACTTGAGTTGCACATTTATATGAACTAAGCTCATTATTTGACAAAAAGGGAGAGATATTTTTTTTCTCGTTCCTCACAACTTTGTATTTCCACAAATCAGCAATGATATTTTGGGTTTTGTGGGCAACTTAATAACTATTTCTATTTGAAATTAATATTTTACTTACAATTTTGGTGATCGTTGATACTTTGGACAAAAAAAATGGTTATCAGTATAGATGCATTTTCACAAATACAAGAGGAACTGTATGGTTTGCTTCCATAACTTAAAAGTGTCTTGTAATTAGATAGAAGACACGGTTATGTAAAAAGCTGTAGGCAAATATTTTCTGCTAAATCCTTCTGCTGAAATTCTTTCAAGGGGGAGTTGACAGAAGTGAAACCAGAGAGAATTTGGTCAGTCATGTTTTACAGAGGGGTATGTACAAGTGGTCTTGAAATGGCAGCTTCAGGTACAGAGGTGCTGAATGTATAAGTATTTCAAATCCAGAGCAGATTTTGTTTTCACAAAAACGTAAATTTTCATTATTAACCATCTTACATCAAATAATTTTAATGCTGAATAAATGTGTTCAAAGGCGTCATGTGGTGAGTGGTTTTAAAAATTACTAGTCTGTGTTATTACCTGGCAAAAAGTGAGAAAGGAATTATAAATGTTTTTATAATTTCTGAGTAGCAAATTGTGTTCTAATTGTTTTCTGAAGCATTTTAATTCTCTTGTTGGAACTCTGATCCTCATTCACACTATTGGAATACTTCCAGAAATTGGTTATAGAGACATAGATACCTAAAAATATAGAATAATCTACAGTGCAGACAATAAAATTAAATTTTAACGTCGGATTGTTGCTCACATTCCACTTCTGTACTGTTACAATCACTGCTAACCTTTCTTAGCATCAGCATCAATCCTTGTTTTGGTTAAAGAAGTCGATAAGTATTCCAACATTTTAAAATTTGTGTGCTTTTGCATTCATCGAAGAGCTAAATTTTTTGAAACCACCTTAATGGGCTCACGTTTTAAGTGTAATTTATAAGTATGACTTCATGCAAAGACTATAGTTAACCAAATTGGAATTTATTCATCTATATAATGAAAAATAAAAATTCAGCAGAACAATCAAGGTGAATATTTTCTTTCAAGTGCTGTTTCTCTTCTGTATTTTATTGTTTTGTAATTTCTTGAATTGTATTACCAAATGATGAGGGTATCTGTCCTTTCATTTTAGATTGCAATAGAGAGATCATCCTACTGATAGCTCTTTTCTTTCACGGTCACATCATTATTCATTTTTATCTTCTAGCTGCTTCTCTTGACTTACACCAAACAAGAAATCATTTCTTCAACTGTTCAGCAAGAATCGACATGTAAGTAAAATTGTAAAAGCTGGAATCTAAACACCACATTAACTACTCCAGTGCACCTTTTGTGTACCACTGTTAACATACTAGTGTGCAATTAATTACTCTTCTTTCTCCTACACTAAAACCATTATACAAAACAAGCCTATACTGTTGTCACAAGAATCAGATGGATTTATAGTTGTGATTTTTTCTGTTATTGTGAATATAACGCAAATAGTTTCAAAATCAAAAAGGGAAAAAGGGGGCTGGGCGGCCCATTCAGTAAAATATTCCATACAAATGAAGTATGTTAATAATTATTCTATTGCTTTTTCATTCCATTGCTTAAATTCTACTCATTAAGTTTATGTTCAGGAAGCCCAGTTCAACATTACAGTGTGAAAATTATTCATAGGTATATTATATGTTGTTGGATAGGATCAGCAATCTGCCCTCTCTTATGAGCACCTTGTTGTTGATGTCTGCTCATCCAGGAATAGCTGAGATCTAATGGCTTAGTGCAAAGTGGAAGAATTTCAAGAGGATGAGCCGGGTCATCTCGTTCCCAGCACCCAGCCTGGACTCTGTGCTCTCTTTGTAGAAGGTAAAAGGTTTTAAATCCTCTTAGAGAAAAGAATTGAACTATGATTTCTGAACGATTTCTTAAGTGCTTTAACTAAAACTGCTTGATAAAAAGGGAAATATATATACCTATCACTGACTAGCTTTGAAATAAAAATCGCTTGTGCCTGTGCCAGGTGCAGCAAGTTCCAGCTCTGAACCTCAGGTTTGTGAAGGTGTTTCTGTACAACTCTCCTGAAGAGGAATTCAGTTTAAACTACCACCTGTACTGGTGTGTTATGTTCAGCGACTCTCGTGTGTTCGCTCTCGTTAATCCTCTTTCGAGGCACCTAACTCTCCTAGTAAATTATGTAAGAAACATGAAGCAAATCTAGGGGTACAAGTATATTATAGGGGCCAGGTACATATGAGATATGGTGGCTCTGTCTCTCTTCTCACTTTGAGTATTAACATTTTTATAATTTAAAGCAAATACTTGTCCAGACTCCAGTCATTTTCGTGAGTTTTCCTTTTATTGTTTGAGGGCATAACACTGGACTATTAGATTGTGATATACTTCATATTTTGTTTTCTTTTAATAATTTAATGTGCCAAGAAAGATACTCCTTTGTCCCTGGCTATCAATACTGTTATTTGCAGGAGAGAAACGTCATAATTTCCAGTCTGGCACTCATACTGTTCCGATCTATAACAAGCAAAACGAGTACAGGAGAGATTAACCCACTGGGTTAGAAAGCCCTTTTGGGGAAAAATTTAAACACGCTTTATATGATCTCTATAATTTTATGTATTTAATGACTTCAGAAACACTGTGCACTTACACAGTCCTACCAACAAACAAATCCTATTGACGAGCTTGCTACAGAATAGTCCTATATTCCTTCTGCTAGATGGTCCTTTCTTTTGGAGCAGGTAGGAGCTTTCATTTTGATGTTATAACTGTTAATGCTTAAGAAAAGAGGGGAAAGAAAGTGGTGCTAAGGATGGTATGCCGCTACACAAATCAATAATGAAATGTCGTGACTGAATTAGTCTTGCTTCAACATAAAAAGAAAAAAAAAGCAAAGGATATAAGGCAAACTTAGCGTTGGCTCGATTAACCTACGTAGATTTCCATTACTTCAAATGTGTAATTTGGTAATGGAAAAATTCAGCATCACATTGTGCACATGAGGTCAAACTTCATGGTCCCGATGATCATCTCTGTGAACCTGAGAATCTATACGGATGAATCATTTTCTTGAGGTATGATTTACTATGCCATTTTTTCTGAAAAACAATTCTTAAAACAGTGAATAAAATATGAACTTGTCTGATGCCAAATTTCTTGAAACCAGTCATTAAGATTTACTATTTCCATTATGAATAATGTCCATTATAAAAGAAGAAAAACATGACTGTAAGGCAAGCATATATTTTCTGTCATAGCACAGCAGTTTGTCTTCAATGACTGATGTTGTTTGCAGTTTGGGGAAGTAATAACAGAGAAACAGCAAGTAAGAATTGTATTTTTAGCAGAAACTCGTTGTTCATCACATACATTATTTTCATTCTTCGATAAAGTGCATGCTTATTACTATCAATAGTGATGGCAAAATCCGGCTGACCTCTTCTCATAGCTTAATAAAACTATCAGCATTGGTGAAGAAATAATAGTGTAATAGCCATTTACAACAGGCCTCGCCAACATGCACGTTACGGCATATGCTGTGAAGACAGCCTTCCTTAAGACGTAATTGTCTGCTCTCTTAATGAGAAACAGTTGGAATGTGGCTGTTAAATACACAATGAAATATATAAGTTTCTGAAAGTGTTTGAGAACACAATCTTAGTTTTGGCTCATGAGTTAGCAGCCTCATGAGCTGGCAGCAGCGCGGCTCCTCTGGAGGCAGGTTACACGCAGCTTTACTTTTTCCTTCTCCTCTGTACTCCTTTGCTTGTTCGCTCAGTCTTGAGAGGAAGTCCTTCGAATCTCTTCTTTCTCTTCCTCCTGCTCTGTTCAGAGAAGAGCAGCTGCAGTCAGCAACTAAATAGACATTTCCTGCCTAGTGTAAATATTCGAAGCCGGTAATTAAAGCCCGGTCTCATTTTCTACCCCTCAGCCCTGCATTGTTTGAGGAACTGAATTGCTGATGACTCCAGGGAACCTGAGCTGCTGCTGACCGCAGGCAACTAATAGTTGGTAATATTCTCAACCTATTTTGTGACCTTGGAGGGCTGTGATCACCTGCATGAGAAAAGAATGAAATAACGTATTTCCCCAGAAGCAAAAAGTTATTATCAAAGTAACAGTAATTTTCTGTATAGCATCCCATTGGAGAAGTCTGTGATGCATCCTCATGTGCTTGCTTACTCAGGCTTAGCAAGGGTGCTTGGAAAGTGTACGTGCTGTAGTTGATAACACTATAGGAAGCTCTCTGAACAAGAGAAGTTCTGTGGCACGTTGCAGAATTCACAGGTATTTATTTCCACTGCTCCTTTTCTCTTTGGTCTTGCCTGCTTGCTTTGTAGATCATTGCAAACCCAGAGACTGTTGCAGTCTCGTCCCTTCAGTTCCTTAGGGATCAGCTGTGCTTATCGGAGCTGTGCTGTCACTGTGCGCAGCAGAAGGTAAGGGAGAAAACTGTATGAGAGGACAGACAGAAACAGTTCTTTGTGCCCTCTGAGCTTCCACCTCCAGTTCAAGTCAATCATTACAACCCGTGGCTGTTGCGGGGGGATCACAGTCCGTGCTCCCACACGATGCCTTCAGCGCCTGTGGTGGCCATTAGGATGGACGCAGGCAAAGCTTGTCAAAATTAACACAAGTATTTCCTTCACAAATACAGCTCAGAAACCAAAGAAACTGAACTGCATTTGTTCCATGTAGTATTTGAGATGTGTAAAATATTCTACAGCTGAGGAAATCATAAAACCCCCCACTCTAGGACTAAAATCATCAGGTTTGGTGTTAGACCGTGTTTCTGCTCTCAAAGTACTGCTCTGTACTGATACAACACGTACGTTTTAAGCTGAGGAAAGTTCTATCAACCCTACTATGAAGTATATGATGGTATCATTTTTCTCATGCATTCTAACTCTTTCAACCTCTATGTAAGTATCTCTAAGTAAGTATCTAAAATAGTTTCATCTAATATGATCAAAGTATTATAGAAAATCATGTTAACACAACATTCAATAGTGTATAGCTACAGTATATGTCAGAATCTAACCTTTATTATCTGTGTATCTGTAATGAGGTTTAGATTTGCTTCTTTACTAGGAAACAGTTTTAGACAAACTTTCCAAAGCAAAAATCAAAGCACACTTTAGGAACAGAAGAAATAAATTTGTAATGAAGATTTAGTGTTCTGTACAGATAGTGAATGAAACTCAAGGAACACAAGATTTTTCACTGTAATTTTTCATAGTAAAGATGTCATTGTAATAAAAGTATGTTTTTAAATTAGTGACATTTGCAAATTGGTTTCAGACTTACGAGAAAGCTGTGCTAGTGGGAAATAATCCAAGAAAGAAAGCTCAAGAATCTGTTAATTACAAAGTACAATTCTTGCTATGTCTTGAGCTACCAGAAATATCTGCTAATTGCTACCCGCCATCCCCTTTCATTTCTAGCCGATCTAATTAATTTCAAAACACACTCGAACTTCAGAGCCTGTATTTCTAGGTTTCAGAAAATTTATTTGCTCTTGAAGATTTTAATAAAAACTCACATACCATCTGGATCAAGTAGATGCTTTCAGATATATCCCATGTTAGGTAGATCCATGGCATGTTTTCCTTCCCATATCCTTTTTCCTTTATATAAAATATTTCTGATAGATTGTGTGCTGGATGTAAGCATTTGAGGTACCTGTGCTTATAGTTAGGAAATGTTAAGACTACTTGTACGTAGCACACTTGATAATATAGGAAAAAAATCAACTTTTTTTAGTGACATCTATTGCTGTGCAATTTTTGTTAATCCTCAACCCCAAACGAAGGTGAATTTTTGCAGGAATTAACTGTAATTTATAATATGCTTGTTTTATTTTGCATTCTCCAGCCCTTCTTTAGTATTTCAACTTTATCTCTGTTTTGTGCTTAGGAGTTATCCTTGACCCCTCTGTTCTTTTAACAACAAATTAGAACCTACGTTTTGAGACAGGGGTTTTGTTTTGAATTGTGTCTAATAGAAAATTCCATCTGTAAGCTGTTTGAGAAGCATATTTTCATGCAAGTTAAGAATCCTTAAATACAATTGTACAATGAACACAGGAGAAGGTTGTATTATATGCTGAGGGACCTGGTTTAGTGGTGGACAGGACAGTGCTGGGTTAACAGTTTGACCTGATGAACTTAAAGGTTTTTCCCAACCAAAACAATTCTACAATTGGCCATTAACTTAGGTCATCAATTGTAAAAATAACATGTAGCAAATTAAGGTTGCGTAAGTATTCAAGAAATTATTCCTAAAGTTTTTGGAGTGGAATGGGAAAGTATATTCAGATTATTTTCTTAACAATATTTCTATGCTATCTCACCACAGTGAAATCAGATGTGTGTTGGTTGGTTTATTTATTACCTGAGGAAATCACACGTGATGAAGGTGTTCAGCTTTTTTTCTAGCTTGCTCTTCTGTATAAAGGCAAACTTTCGATCCCTGTTTAAGTATCATTGAGAGAGTGTTAGCTTTAGACACTTGACTAGTCAAAGAAGTGTTTAGTGGGTAACCACAAAGTGTGCTTTCCTTCAAGTATCTGGCCAATGATCTCCCTTTTAGCCTGAAGCAATGATTGTGCATTTTAACAGTTCATTTGCTTTCACTACACTACTTGTTTCTTAGCACATTGGATTTTACGCAGTTTTGAAGTAACCCCTTGTGATGGTTCAAATGCGCATTTGTATTAGATGCGGTGCACTGGAAGAAATTACTGATACTGGCTGTGTACATTTTTATGTGGATAAGCAGTATCTATGGATGCCATCTCAGAGTTTATTTATATATCTTGTCTTGTAGCAATGATAGATGAAGCTACTGCATTTAACGTATAATAGTATTTTCCCAGGTTTTGTTTTCTCAAATACAAATACAACCATAAATCAAATACTCTCTCTGGGCTATCAGCACCAAATTAGAGAGAGAGATACATTTATGTAATATAGTCTTAGTGGTGTCCAACCAGGAGAATCATTTCCCAGATGGATAAAGAAAGGAAAAGAATTAAGCACACTGACTTCTGAGCAGTCCTTTGACTCAAGGAATTACGTGAGGATACTCTAGCATTCATAAGAGTCCTATAAAGATAATGCAGTCAGCTTCTGCTGCGAAATAGGGTTCTGTACTAGCGTAGTAATAAGGGACAAACTGAAACCTGTGCTGCAGCCTCAAGGGGCAGCATAGCCGGGGATTGTAAACACACTTTTATTCAATTTAAATACTGTACAGTGAAATTAACCTTATTGCAAATGTTTTTTTTGTAATTGCGGTTTGTTGGAATGAATTACTAAAGTTTCTCTGAGTACAAAATAACTATGAGCTGAAGATACGGGAACTGCGTTGTAACATTGAAATGGGAAAAAACCCACACAACAAACCAACAAGCAGAATAAGGACTGAAATATACTGCATTTTCTTATTTTAGCAAGACTGTCCCTTCTCTCCAGGTTTCATCTTTAACAAAAAAAAAAAAAGGCAAGGGAGAGAGGGCTTTTTTTTTTTGCCTTTTGTCATTACAATATTACAAGCAAATGTGTCTTTGTAAAGTCCTCTATATCTTCTTAACCCCTAGTGTTATTTAAATCAGTGTGAGTGTAATAAAGTGTGACTGGAGTTGTGTTTTTCTGAAGCTGATAGCAGAAGAGATGTGCTTTACTCTTCTCATGTATAGATGAGGTATTTCTTTGTTGTGGTCGTTGTGTTCCAACATTATGTTATTTTTTTTGTGTCCTTCATTTACATTCCTGATTGAACTATTAATATGGACTTGAAACACAGGGTAAATCTTTAACTCTCCTGGTGGGGTTCTTTTTTTTCCTTCCAGTACCATATCACCAGAAACATAAATTAATTTTTGAAAAAGCTGTATGCTCTGAGATTTAAACATAAGTGCACACAGAGATTCAAAGAATTTATAAAGAGTAATTAAGATCGCAAGAGTAACTGAGATCACGGATCATAAGGGTGATAAAAAAGTGGTCTCAAGTCAGGTAAGCACTTAGCATATTCTTATCGTGAGTATCTGTACTAATTTAACTTTGAATGGAAAAATTTTAAATGTGATAATAGCTAAGGTGAATGGAATTTTAGCTGCTGATAACTTAGATTTCAAATTGCTAGAAGAAAAAAAAACACTTGGTTTTATATGAACTCAATGATATTCTACAAACTGCTAAGGAATAATGTACTTAAAGTTATTAAATGATGTTTCAAACTGATTAAATGTCACTGACATAAACCATGTTAACTTGGAATCTAGATGGAAGATAACTAAGATTTTTTTTTTTTTTTAACCAGTGCTAGAATACTGTACCCTAAAAGATTTACTCCTGCTCTCTAGTCATCTGTCATCTATGCATTCTGTGTATGACATGGCATGTGATCTTGCCAAAATAACAAATTTAAGATTCTCGGTTAATATCCATGAAGAGTTCAATAATTGACATGTTATGAACAGCTATCCTACATCCAAACAAAACGCAGTTCATTTGACCAAGGGAACCAAATGTCATAGTACAAATTCTGTCAGCAAAAACATTTTACTCATAAAGTAACAGAAAACACTTTCCCAAGCTAAGAAAAAATAAAAAGCATTTTGTCATCAGTAGCATTCTTTACAAAACCTTTCCTCCTCTATTCCCTTATTCCCTGTTCTTGAGGGGAACCTACAAATTACCTTCAAAAGTTGACCCTGGAGTCATAAATCTAGAAGGGATTAACAAATTACAAATCACAGACTCAGCAGATATATTAGTTTTCTGGCATACCATAAATTTCCTGACACCCAACTTCCAACTGAACCATCAGTGTTCTAAAATCAATATTTAGCTTTCTCCCTCTGTCCAAGAAGGCTAATGACTTAATATCTTCCTCTCTCCTAACAGGTTTTTTTTTCTTCTGGTTCAGTTTGCTATTTTACCTCAGATTGTTTAATTGATTTATATAGTAAATTAACCCCAATGAAAAGTTCTGATCTCCTGTTTTACATTTTTGTCAGTCTTTTTGAAAGAAATTTAAGAAGCAGTAGAAAACCAAGAATCAAGACTATAAAATCCTCAGTGACTTCACATGACATTTGTACGTAATTTTCATTTTAATTCCAACACAGAGGCGATATTTACTTGCTAGAAACTGTGATAATTAAAATTTCATAAATGTCACATGTCAGAAAATGTTTTTTTCTGCTTAGTGCACAAGAGTTGGAATTAGATAAATACAATGAGGATGTTGTAACAGCCACTATTTTATATAAAGCAGCTGTACTGTCTTCACATTTTTGTGCTTCTACAAGGTTTCTCCTTACAAATATGTTTGAAATTACATTCAGTTTGCTCAAATTAAACTTTCAGAGGTGAAATATTTTACTTCTCTGTAATTTATTTAGTGACTATTTTTCTTCTTAGTTAAAATGCTTGTTACATGTTTCTGTAGGCCAAATTGCCCATATTAGCACCTTATACTGTAAAATTCAGTATAATTACTGTGGCAATACTTTTGCTATTTCTGCAGATTGTCTGAAGCTAGCACAGCTTAATGAGACATTCTTGGTGTGATAGATGGATTAGTGTGAAATTTAATTTGCATTAATCCACCTTACGTGCAAGAAGTATGTGGACAAAAAAAATGCAAACAGGAATGACTTCTTTTGAAGTACAGCATCATTATTATTAAATACTCAAATTAGGGATCTGTTTTATGAGTTGTGGGGGAATCTAACCACGTGACTGCGTTACCCGTACTGGATTGTACACTTCAAGGCTTCTCTTACATTATTTTATCTTTCTTTTCTGAACTTTAACTCATATTTTTCAGAAAAAATACTTGTAGTTAGTCAAGATCACAATCTGTCTCATAGCATTCTTTAATCCTTTTCGTTCAGGAATAGATGAGGATTGTACAGTTCTCGTCGTGTGCAGATCTCATACATTCTAAGAGTTTTCAAATACGAAATTATCCGTTTCACTACACTCCCTGAAACCAGAGAGAATAAACTAAACTGTGCTAAGGCCCTCCAAAACTGCAAAGCAAATGCTTTATTCTAACAGACAGTATCACTGGGATTTAGGAAATGAAGATAAATTATTAATATGCCCATCTCAAGGAAATGAGTACACTTAGAAGCACCTGAGCAGGTCTGGAGCTTCTGTTCCCTTTTCTGAATGAAAGATAACTTGCAATTAATAAAACTGAGGAGCTTTTGAAAGTTTCATGAGATTAATAGTAGAATTTACACACCAATCTTACATTTAGATCTATTTCAATAGTTTACTCTTGACTGATCGATACATCAGCAGCATTGCAATAAGGAGACCTCCATATATGTCTGTTAATTCTTAAATGGAAAGATCGGTCGTTCTTAAAAAACAACAAAGCTTTCCAAAACAATGCTGTTTGATGGGATAGCATGCACAACCTTTTGTAGTTTTGAAAGGGATATGAGTTGACAAAGAATTTATCTTGGAGATATGTGGAAGCTGTGATCGTTTTCCCACTTAGAACAGGATTTCAGAGACATGAATTTTTCAAGATTGATGTCATCCACTGACCAGTATCATAGAGCCTCTGCATTTGTGGAAGAGGAAGCAAAAACTAGCAAATGTAAGAGAAAATAGCAGATGAAAGCTAACAAAGTACTAAATTAAATCTTCAATGACAGTAAGATTTACCCAATGAAACTCAATAGAGAGAAATGAAAAAAATTTATAAAATACTGGGACATGAAAGTATTCTACTAAGAAAGGATGTGCTGCTATTCTGATTAATTGTTTATCAATCAGCAAGGTCTGTAGATAGACTAAGGGGTTACTTGATAAACAAAAAAAAAAGCATTAAATTTCTGTTGTGGAGAAGTACACAAGTTATTTGCCTTAAAGAATTAGCAGTTAAAAGAATAATGATATTTTAAAAAACAGTATTTTGAAAGTTCTGCAGCGATATAGCTATTGTGAAAGCCAAGTACACATGTATAGTGAGAGATTCCTGTAAAAGCCTGAATATTTAAGACAGATGAAACCTTTTTTTTTAATGACAACCCTTTCATGATCCTGTATATGCATGATCTCTTTTGTTAGGAGAGCCTCCAGGTTCACTTAGAACGCTAAGCAGAATCTAATGGAAATCTGATAGGAAAAGCTTACAGTGATACCATTTAATCTGTTGTTTTGAAGTCTACCCACAGACATGTTTTCTGAGGTCTATCCCTGCTTCTGTACATAATCTAACATATGGGGACTGCTGTTGTTTGGAGGCTTCAGGTATTAGCATGGCAAGAGTAGTTTGAGCAGATGACAATTTAGATACAGAACAACAGTCTAGCTATGAAAAGAATATGTAACATTGTTTACTAGGATTTTTCTTTGGTGGTATAATATGTAGCATTGTTTTAAGGGATGCGGGTGAGAAATGTTTTTTCAATTTAGCAAAGTCAATGTGTACGTGGAAGAGTTGTATCTATAGTAGAAACAATGCAGTTTATCCTTAACAACGTATTTCCACCTCCATTCAATGAAGAAAATGCCAGGTATGGAAAAGAAGGACAATTCTCTCGGTGAGTATGGAATCCAGCATCAGTTTTCTTGCTACCATAACCCAAGACAAATGCTTGCACAGATGATTCATTTAATTGGCCAAGTCGGAGAACAGTCAGGTTTGAAGAAAAATAATCTTGTAAACTTTATTATACCCAGTTTGAAATAATAAGCCAAATGAACCTTTGGAATGAGGAAGAGCAAGCATCATTGCTTGCTGCTAGTCTGAGAGGATGTGGACATACTTTGCCCAACAATTTGTCAGAAAAAGACAGGAAAGCATTTGCAGCCATTAGCAACAGCTACATTATCTTGGCATTTTGGAGTTGGGCACCGAATAAAATTGGCAGAGCTACAGAAATCTAGTATATAAAGTGAAGCATCTGTACCAGGAATGTGTGAATACTGATACATTGAAGATTAGTATTTCAAGCACATCTGGATGTCTGTAAAGACCACTGAAGTAACTTCCCTAAAAGACCCTTTTTAAAATGCTTTATGATAATACAAAACCCAATGAAATTAAACTCTGTGTTTAAACACTGCTAGAATCTATAGAATATACCTTGACTGGCATTATTCAGTTTAGCAAATCTCTAAAATTAAAAGTAAACGGAAGCAGGTGGATTGGAGAAACAGTTGGATCAAATGCATGAAAAAGCAGAAGTCAGGGCACATGCTAACAGAAGGTAAACAAAAAACAGGACAAATATAGGCAGTATTTTTTTCATCACTGAGAGAAGAGTCCTCATCTCGAATATGATAGAAAGGATTTTCCTTGCAATCAGACAAACAGCTAAAACAAAACCCCCAAGCAGGCAAAGAACACACACAGACTCTCTCCCCACCCCCCTGCCCAGCCGTGTTTTTGGAAAAGTGACTACAAAAATTCTGTGTGCCATCAGGAATGTAATTTTTTTGTTTTCCCTGAAGGCAAAATACATATTTAAATCTCCTGATACATATTTGACAACACATATTTAACTTTCCATTCATTTAAATAAGTGTAGCAGAGATCTCATGGAAGGTAATGATTTTGTACTAATCTCTTTAATTTTGATAGCAAAACCTTGCCAACCTGTGGTATTTCTATTTTAGTAAATGTTTTCCTTCCTGTCATTTTTTTTTTTACATTTTGATTGATTATAAATTCACAGGGGTTTGATGATCATGTTACAGGATATGTAGATTCTGTCTGTATGATTTCCAATATATCATAGTCTTTGTGTAAAGCAAAGATTTGTGTTTGTATCCAGTGAGTTACAATAACATTTTTGATTGGGCAAGAATATCACTCTTGTTATCCTTCCGTAACGTTGAAGTCTTCTAATGTATCACACTCGAGTAAATGAGTAAAACTACATTGGTCACAAGACTAGCTGAATAGCCCCAGTATGAAGGTGGCTGTTGTCTCCTGGCAATTATTGTACCTAGCAGCAAAAATACAGTAATTATTTTCATTTAAAATAAAATTTCAGATTTTAGTTTTGATGCAAGACAGTTTGGAGTTCTAAAAATGTAAAACAACAATCCTGTTACGTTTTTTGTTGAACTAACTTAAATTAGACAATACAATTACCAAATCAAACTTGATCAGTCAATTAACAAGTATAACACTCAGCAGCCAACAGTTATCAAATTAATATAGCTGGTAATAGCATAACAAGCTTAATTTGGCTGATAGAAAATTCTTATCAAGAGATTGTCTCATTCCAAAACATAAACCTGAAAATCCATAGTAAATTTAGGTGTGCAGAAGAATGTATTCATTCATATATCTGAGGATATTTAGCAAACATGGTTGTTGTGATTTTTTTCATTTTTGCTTTTCCAGAGAAAGAAAAAATGAAAAAGTACTTGTTTGAACGGTGTGAAGCTTTTATAATTCACATCTATAATATGAACTTTATAGTATATAGTTTGTAGTGTATTCAGAATCATGTGTCATTAGATCCATGGTTTTCTTTTTTGTCATTTAATCTTCATGAATCTTAAAGTTAGGCTTTGAATGTCTTGATTCTGATCTCTCTACGGTACCATCTTCAGAAAGCGGAATGCATCGGTCTGTCTTAACTGAAAAATTCATCGTTCCTAATCATTCTGTTTGGGGTCTTGTCAATGAAAACTAATACAACTATTAGAAATGCAAACTCAAAAAAAAAAAAAGGGAGATGGATAGAAGAGAAGCAGTGTGATGAAGCAAAAATTCATCTACCCCAAATGCTTGCTGAGGTACCAGATAATATGCATCTTTGAGTGTTGTTGGTGATGACAGATTTCTTTTATATACCAAGATGTAATCCAGCAAATTGTGAAGACTTCTCCACAAATTACAAGTTTTATTGAACCTGCTAAAAAGCAAGCAGGCATCTACTACTGATACCTGATTTAGTTTTGGAGCCTGAGAGCCTTCAAGGCTACTCCTAGAGCAAGTAATTCAAAAGAAAAGTCAGCAATGTAAAAGAACTATCCGCTATCTCTCTAGATTCTTGTGAAAAACAGATGAGTTTGCAGGATTAGTTTGGTCAGAGGCTCATAAATAAGGAGTTAAAATCATCAGTGAGATTTACCCATTTCAAAGAATTTCGGTGCTGTGTAAAAGCTGAGGCCACAGCCTGAGAGTGCAGAAGCACTCCTAGCAATACTGCAGCAAGGCCCATCACCTCACGGTGTTTTCCAGTAGAGCACCAGCAGATGCAGAAGTGGCAGGTACTCGGAGAAAAGGAGCTGCTAGCTGTGGTGGTGGTTTCTTGGACCAGTACAGTTTCATCGATTCATCTTTGGGCAGAAGTTGAGCATTAAAGTCTGGATCCAAGGTATTAGTATCATGAAGAAGCCACTGCTGAGTGCGCCTTCATGATCACAGTGCACATTATTTAAACTCCAGCCCAAGATGTGAAAATAAAGCTCTGCCCAGGAAAGTCACTGCTGGTGGCAAACATGCTGAACAAGGCATACCTTCCTGAGCACAACACAGATGGCACTGTGGAACAAGAGGGAAAGTCTATCAACATGCTACATTACCTTCGCATCTGGGAGGCTTCAGGCAATCCAGCAAGGCACTGAAGAGGATCGAGTGCTGCAGGCAGAAAACCGGTGCATACTCCAAGGATGGCCAAAACCAGCAACGCAGGAGGTTACACCTATTACACCGTGAGAAGTATGCAAAATGGATGTATTCCATTTATTGCTTAAACTTAAGTAATATTTGCTAAAATTATTTTAACTTGTTTAAAAATGCCTTGAGTAGAAATACCAACAGATTTACGAACTGACGACATGAAATAGCTGTGTGCTTGAAATGTCCAGGCAAAAACAGTCAATTGAGAGCTATATAAAGCATTGTGTATTGTGCAGAGAGATTAGTGGCAGGCGAGACAAGCAAGCTTTGTAGATAGATTTGTGTAATCCCACTCTTAACCTCATGAAAGGCTGGAACCCCAAGGCCATACTCCACAGAGGACAGGAACTTCACAGTTAGGAGATTGTTAGTTTAGTTCATAGAGCTGGACTTTCTGGAGGAAACTTAGTCAAGACTGGATCAGAAAATGGTAGGCACATTTTTTCCATTATTGTAGAACTGAGATGCTGTGATTAGCAAATAGCTTCAGTACAAAGCTACAGATTTCAAATGTTCCAACCCAAAAGGAAATTTGAATTCAAACATCTTTTTCAAGAGACATGCTACATAGTAAGGAACAGATTAGTTCTAGTAAGACAGCCAGGAAATTAATGGTCAAGACAAAAAAAACCCAACCCCAAAAAACAAGCAAGGGGGAAACCTCATTTCTCCATGTCCTTGGAATCACTGGACCAACAAAGGTGCTTTCACCTGTATCAATGTAGTGCACTGCATATCCCCAGTTCCTTTTCTGTTTGTGTATTTAATTCGCTTGCTACCTTTATAAGAAATAGTGAGTACTGTAGAAATGCCGAGTTTTGGCTGTTGGCTCAAGTGATTTCTGACTACTAGAAATGGGGTTGCTACTAGAAATAGGTGTAGCTGCAGGTGACTTCTCCGAGGCCCCATAAGTATTGTAGGGAGCAAATTTCATGAGAATGCACTTGAACGTCATTTTTTAATGCTCTGTGGTTCGTTTGGGAGTAGTATTAAAGAGTTCTGTAGAGAAGCCTGTACTTAGGAAAGACGTGAAGAAGTCCTCTCTACTTTTCTGTGTTGCTCCTTTGCCGTTGAGGCAGGGAAGGGAGGACAGCCACACAATAAAAGCTGCTGGAAGTTTCAGAATCCCTTTCTCCTCTTGAAATTCCATGGAAGTGAGGAAAATGTTGTGCTAAACTTTCAAAGTATTTTTTTTCACTGTTTTTGAAGCAGATAATAGGGGTCTAGACTATCAATAATTATGCTACCATGAGATGTAAATATGAACCTTTAGGCTCCTTTTGCATTGCAGCTGAAAGAAAGGAAGAAAAAAAACCACACCAAAACCAAACAAAAACAAACTCTAAAAAACAATTCATGAATACTTAATGAATGAGCAAACATTTGCATCATATAAATATTTTCTTTCTCCTTGTCAGTATTCAGCGGCTGTATTGCCATCTGGCAAAGGTTTCAGTTGACTAACGCTGAAGCAATAAATTAATACAGTAAAAGATGCTACCAACAGTTTTAAACCAATTAAAATGCTCGAAGCAGGCTCTGTGCATGTTAAAATGTCATGTCATAATCCTGCAGCACAGAACCAAAGAACTGTAATGAGCCAAATGTGACTGAGCAAAGATTGCAGGATTCAAGGGTATTGCTTGGTGTGAGCCTTATGGCATGCACAAATATTCTCGTAATTCAAAACAGTAAATAACCTAACCCATATGAGAGTGGACACTAGTTTTACTATAGAACAGTTTCTCATGCTTTTGTAGTCTTTAATTTGGATCCAATAAGAGCAAAAGTAAAAAAATAAAACAGGTAAACGAAGCATGTATTATAACTCGCCTATGACCATTCCAAACCTCCGTGGAAAAATGCTTCAGAAAACCCTCACGTTAGAAAGGGGTTGGCTGCCTGGGGACAGTGAACAGCGAAAAGCAGGCACTGGAGGACAACAAGGACCAAGCAACAGCTACCTCTGTGGTCTGTTTTGCTTGGTTTGGACTGCAGGCTAATGCCTCGACTACACAGGATCCCCTCTCCGGGTTACTTCCTTAAGCACAGGGTACCCATGACTATTCTTCCAAGAAACTAAGCAGAGCTTGCTGCTTTCTTTTGAAAGGGCTGGTTTCTTCCAACTCTTTATGGAGACTGTGAAGATGAATGCTGTGCTAAGTTTGAGACTTTTCCTATAGGAAACCCTTGTGGTCCGATTTTTTTCTTGGGGGAAAATGGCACTGGATTTGCAAGCTGGATGAAGTGTAAAGCTCTTGTAGCACAGTGATGCAGAGCGATGCCATAACCTCTCATGAAACAAGCTGAAGAATTTTATTAAACTTTATGGATTTTTTTTTTTTTACTATTATTATTTTTTTTTTCTGGTAGCATTTTTCGGACAGACTGTTTCAAAGATCTTTCTCAGGGTTTCCAAGGCAAGGAATACCTATTCGACCATTCAAGACAGGGAAGAAGACTGTTCCCAAACCTGTCAGTATGTTATATGGGTTTTGTCTAACCTGTGGAGGAAAGAAAAGAGAAGAAACATTCACCATCCTCCCAAAATTACTATATCAAAAATGTGAAAACAGTTTCCAAGAGCATGCCATTTATTTACTTTCTGCAAACATTTTTTTATGAAGGTAGCAATTGTGTGGCTGTATTACTAGAAAATGCGTAACCCTGTTAACGTCTTCTGCAAGAGTAGGGTTTGTAAAGCAGAAACAGGTGAAGAATATTTCTATTTGGTAATGAGAAATAAGTTGAAATGTTGCTGTAATACCGACTAATGGGAAAAGTATGCTAGAATGTTTTTTTTTTTTTCTGGTAAAAGTCTATCACTAAGAATCAGAGCTAGCTGAATTATGCATGAATAAAGTGCCGGGATAGATTTGTATCTTAGAGATACAAATGCTAATAGATGATTACTAGTAAGATACTTGAGATTGTAAAGTGATATATTATAATAGTTGTAAGTATTTTGGAAAGCACAAATGATCCTTTTAATGCGGGCTGATCACATCACTGCAAAGAGAAAACTGGTTCATATTTTCATGTATGGCAACGATTTAAAAAATGTTGAAGGAAAACACTTTTTATGTTTTGTTGTGGGTTTTTTTTCTGTAGAATGTATTGCTGCTGCCTTGTACTCTTGTGCAAGTCAGACATCCTTAGCTTTCATTTATGATACAGAAAATTGTTTTCCAACTTAATGACTTCTTTAAATCACTCATAAAGGTTTATATATATTCTACTAAATTGATATGTGTATTTGCCTTATATTTTTTAAAAAAAGAAAAAAGAGCTAAGATGGTATATTTCGTAATGAATTTGAAATGCTCAGATTCAGAGTACTGGAATGTTATGGAGGAATCTTACGCAAATTCCTTAAGCACCTCTTGATTATATGGTATTATATAGCATAAATGTGTTATATGTAAAGGAGTTTTTTAAGATTAAATTTCAGTCTTTGAGTAATGCTTACGATTTATTGAAATCCACCCATTTTTCATGAAGTTACTTAAACCAGGTAAGGGTTTTTTTTGTACCTGAAGTGAGACATTTAAAAATTAATTTTCAACTCCCCGTGATAACCCTGCTCCTTATTTCCGTTTTGCAGTGATCTCTTCAAAATAACTTCTACGGACAATCGTATACAAGGGAAAGAAGAGCAAGGTAGTACTCAGGAATTGAGCTTTCCTTTGCTATCCTCATCTTCGTAATCACTAAGGAACATCAGCTTGCACTTAAGCAGTCTGCATCGGTCATGCAAAAGTAAAATCTTCTTTAGCTACTAGAGCTTGAGATCTTTCAACCAAATAATTGTACTGCTGTGGTGACACATCTCCACACAGCTGTCTGTTCTGGTAGTTCTGCTGTCCTTTTGATAGAGGAGGAAAATTGATTTCTAATTGTGTTCTTTCGTAAACACAAAGAACAAATTCTTAATTATCCATATCAGACTTTGGTCTCATGGGATATGTGGGAAGGTGATTAGCTATAAAATGGTATCCTACCCATCGCAGGGGATTTGGAATTAGGTATCTTTAACATCCCTTCCAACCCAAACCGCTCCATGATTCTAGGATATACAATCTTATTTTTCAGTAATTCCTGAAAAGAATTATTTTTCCAATGTTTTCGGTAGTGATATGCTAACAACAAGAAGCAGTTGATCAATTACCAAAGCTAAAATCATTTGCTTCTAAAATGCCTCTTACACCTTTCACTGTAACTAACCTAGTTCCAGAGCTACCTTGGAAAGCAGAGCAAAGAATGGGGTATTGTGTCATAACCAAATGCTTTAAGAAACTTCATTCGGATGGGAGGTGATACACCACTGAAAATATATGAAGCAGGTGTTTTAACAAATCTTCTCTTTTTAGATATGGAAAAATCTTAATAAAATCTGGCAACCTTCATAAACTACTTAGCTCCTGGAGGGTGCACCAGGCTCAGTGCACAGCAGCCTGGAAAAGGCAGACCGACCACTTCGTCCCACCCTTTCAGGAGAACATGGCATGCTGTCAACAGAGAAACCAGGTAGGCCCTTCATCACAATCCAAGTAGAAGTGTCCTTTTTCTTGGGCTGCATAAACTCTTGCTTGAGAACATATCCTCAGTCCTTAACATTGTGAAACAATGAGAGTCGCAGGGAAATGAAGCGGTTTCTGTGCATCCTTCAGTGACAGTTGGTTGAAGGAGGGGGCTGAGCCCTCTGCTGCCTTCCCTCTACCGCCCAATGTGGAGTGGTGGAAATAGCCCTCTGCACTGACTGCCTGGGCTCCTCACACAACATACATTCCAGAAAAAAAGCCTTCTGCTCTATTTAGCCCCAGGAAGTAACCTCAAATTTCTCGAGAAAATGTTTTGTTTGGGGGTTTTTTGTTTGTTTTTTTTTTTGTTGTTTTTTTTCAAAATGCACTTAGATTTCACAGATTTTACTTAGATTTCACAGATAGGTATAAGCAGTTTGCAGCTTGACCTGGCTTTTGTAGAGTCATTCTGCCTCTAACAAGGTGACAGCATCCAGCAGTCAGTCACAGCATGAACATCCAGGAGTTTTCAGTTTCTGCACTGCTGGTTTTTATTGGAAAGGGCAAAAGGTGCAACAGCACAAATCCATCTTTTTAATTCAGACACCTCAGATCTTCTGAAGAATTGAATTAAACAATTTGAAAGTGTATCCAGTTATCTTACAGAGCGTATTATAGCTGCAGCAAACCACTTAGCTGACATGTTTTAAGTGCTCTTCTATTATTTGAATAATGTAGTGTTGCTATTGATGTTTAAAATAGAGATAATTCTTGGGTGCTTTCCCAGTTGATGTGTCTTAATGAACTGGTGCCATCTGAATGGGCTGAGTTATTGGCCCATTGACCCGTGTTCAAAATAACACTCAGAATTTAGTCTGATTTTGTCCAAAATGATACAGGATAACTCTAATCTCCAGGGAAAATTCTGTATAAGATAGAGATGGAAATGCTATTCCCAGATCAGCTAGACAAGGTGATTGAATAGATCTTTTGCAGCTATGATTGTTTTTGCTCCCGCTCACATTCAGTTTTAATATGTGCAAAAGAACATTTTTGTTTTTCTCAGGGTCTTTGCAAACTGCTGCTGTGTTACTTTCAGTACAGCGATTCCTAACCTACCAGATCCAGTTATATAAGTGACTTTATAATAAAGAAGACTAGGATAATTCAATCATAGTCATCTTTATTTTTGCAATCTGCACGTAATTGTTATAACTGCTAATAAAAACGGCTTTTTGTTGGGAAACTAAAACATTAGCAATATTTCAATGAGCAGAAATATCAGCGCAGCAGTTCACACAAGCGTAAAGCATAATTCAAAGTTCGCTTCAGAAGATTCTGCCCCCAACTTGCTTTGATAGCCAGAGAAATGTCTAGATCGAACTTAAGCTCAGAGAGTTATCAAAGCTAAGATGCTGTCTTCATTTTACCATTTTTGTTGCAAAATTATTATCCCAAACAAACCCTGATGAAATTGTTATTGTTGTTATTGCACATTTTACATCCTTAGTGTGGTACTTCTGCAAAAAAAGAATAGAGACAGGGATTTTCAGCAACTGTTAAAGAGACTTTGTGAGGTTCATGAAGAGTTCCCAATACTAAGAATTAGAACGGACATGAAGATTGGGAACCTGAAGGCTTACCTTTAAATTATTTAAGTTGCTTGTCCTTAAAATATATTTACATGAGAATATATGTGGTTTTAATGGTATTTCTTGCATTCTACAGAAGCCAGGAATATAGAACTAGAAAGGGGTAAAATCTGACAATAGTCTTTTCAGTGAATTTAGTGAATTATATCCTATCTGCACTTTAGTGTCTGAATCAAAAGGATTTAAAATCTCCACCCACATTGAGACAAAAATTTTCATATAAGTATCATATAACTGGAGATCTTCCAAATTCCTGTATTTTACCCTAACTTCCCCCCTTATGCAAATACTCTGTTTTTCCATACACTGTGAAATAATGATTTAATAAGAAGAATAATTCAAAATATATATTGGTAAGTCAGAAAACTCTTTTCTCAGGGTGAAATATAAAATCCAATTGTCTCATTAAACAGTGCTGTAACTTCACTTACATACTACTTTATATTCCTGTTTGTTTCAGATGTCTGTGGTGTCAGATATACAATTTCATGCTATTTAGAATATTGTGCAAAATACGTTTTACTGTATAAATCAATAATAATATTCTAGACTACAGTTGTAATTGCAGTACTAATATCAGCTACTGTCTTACCAGTTGATTCAGCATCTGTCTCGTGATATTATCAGATATGGTGACTTTGTGGCACTGTGGTAACTAAAAATACACAGAATTTACAACAGCATTTAGAAATACGTGACTTGCAAACTCAAAGTCATGTGTCATTGCAGCCTGCAGCTCCTACAGGTAGAATTAGGGATTGCAAAGTGTTTAAAACTTGGTGAATGTGAAGAGAAGTATTTTGAGACAAATTGAGTAAGCGGGTTGCAGAACATCATCTAAGTCTCAGGCAGCGTAGGGACCCAAGCAGGATGTGCTCTTGTGGCTGTATCCTTTCTGGGAAAAGGTGGAGGCGAATATGCAGGGTTTCATAGGAGAACGTGACTACTTTTTCTGACTGGTGATCCTCAGTTCATAGGTCTTCAAAAGCTCCTTCCTGTGGTGTCACGATGTTTTCTGCCCGTGGTTCTTCTTGATGGTGTCTGTCTTAATTAAGATTCTCTTCACAAATATTTTGCCACTAAAATAGGCGTTAACATTTTCCTGGTAATTTCGCCAGAATTTGTCAAGTGAGACGAGTCTTAGCCAACCAGTGGTGCTAAATGCCTTGCTACCTATGTCAACAGCTGTAGCTTATATGCCACACTATAATGCAGATGATCCAATCACCTCTTGTTCACTGTCAGCTTGAGTTACTTAAGTAAACATGCTGTCAGTGGAGTGAGAAGCATGGTGCAGTACCTCAGCTGCGTTTTATTGGACAGAGAGGGATTCTTCCCTTAATATACTTATCCTTAATGTGGGAAAGTGATATATTCCGATGAAAACAAGCATATATTCTAGATCCTGAATACCTTAACTTCGATCTGTTTGCTGTTTACCTTAGCGTGTTGGTCGTAGTTGTATATCAGGCATTTGGCCTAAATAGAATGATAGATCATAGCACATTTTGACCTAACACGGAGAAGAAAAGGTTGACAAAAAAAAAACATCCTGGCAAAACTCAACAAAGCTGAACTGTTATAGCGGGATAACAGTTTTGTTTGACATTATTTTTAGCAGAAACTGTGATTTAGATACATGCTTCTGGCAGAATACCAGCCACAGAAGCATCTTGGGTCACCATGACAGATATTTATTATTCTGTATTACACATACATAGGAGCATCTAGATTTTTTTTTTCTTTTGTAGTCATAGGGGAAACTACTAACTGTGTCATTGGACCTTAGCATTTGTAGAGCTGTTCATCTTCTGGGGGTTGCATGGGAACAGAAGATGCCTGCAAGCTTTTCCTCATATGAGCTATAAAATCGTTTCTTCTATAATATTATTTTTATGTTTCAAAAGTTTTATCAGGCTTGACATTGGACTTTTTTTCTACAATACGAGAGAGATTTATTTAGAAATTTTTGTAAGGCAACCGAAGAGAAAGCATGTGTTCGTGGTGACTTAGAGGAAGTCATCATCTTGGTGTTTCTGAAACACTTCTACTTTCTGTTGTTGTGGCTTCACCACTCCCCAGCCCCCCTCCTTTGCTTTGTCACATTTGTGGAGATTTGTGGAAGGAGAGTGTAAAGTGATTTTCTCGGTTTCCTAGACTGCAGGCTGATGAGACATGTTGAGGTGCACTTTGGCTCTGTGACAGTGCTTGACAAAACTGGTAGAGCTGGTGTTTCCCTCAAGGGAAGTTTTGAGTACATAACTCTTAAATAAGAAAATGTCTGCTGTTTTTCTTACGGTGTTTCTTCCTTCTCTTATTCTACCTCTCAAAATTAAAGAAGCAGGAGACAAAAAATAGGGTTGTGTTTTTTTTATCCCCTAGAACAGAATAACAACCCTTTTAAAAAAATCCTTCCTTCCATATGCAAGTTAAGCTGTTGTTGATGTTCATCACTGAGGCAATTGGGTCAGAAAGTCATCACACAATTGATACTACTATCCATAATTGCTAGCTTTTTTCTATTTTATTTTTTTTTTAAAATCTTTCATCTTTTGACATGAGTGCTTATAGAGCAAATTAAGCTGTTTTGTTCTTTGTGATACAAAAGCAATTCTAAGTTCTTGCCTAAATACCCATTATAAGCAGCAAAGAAACAGTTCTTTGTAAGATACTGTACTGGATGGTTTTCATAGATCATTGAGAAATTGCCATCTTTAGAGGTCACACAGTTACCTCTCAATTCAGCATTAGGATGCTTAAAATAAACTGACGTTAAGTCAAAGAAACAAATAATCCCAAATCATCTGGTAGCAACGCATTCACATCCAGGTGACAAATACTCATAGAAAACTAAAGTCTTTATAATCTAGCAAACTCAAGGATTGCCTTACTATGTATCCAAAGGGACAGCTCAAAAAAAATTTTACTCCAGTCATTCAATTATTTACAAATATAGTTCTCATAGAACTAACTGATATGTTTTGTTGTTTTTTTTCTAGAATTTATATGACATCTTATCTAACATTGATTAATTTCTCAGGATGTTTTCTGGCAAATAACAGACACACAACAGCTCCCTTCTGTATTACACTTGGTCCAACACACAGTGTCACAGGCTGTTTCATGTCTTACACCTTGGCTGCTTCCCTGCTTCGTGCTGACTCTTAGAGAATATTGAGCTGGCATCCCTGGCATGACTGAGTTCAAGACACGAAGCTCTCATTTCACTGATGGCATGGTCTGACAATCCCAATTCCCTGGAAGCGCAGCAGAAGCTGATAGATAATCACAATAAATAAGAGCTATGGCAAAGGCAAAAGATCTTTGCAATATTCTAACCTTCAGAAGTCCAAGTTCCATAGGAGCCTATTACACTACAAAGATTCTCAGGAACTCTATAAAATGCTTTTATTTCATGTTGTCACATAGTGCAGTTAAGGAAATTACTGTCTGCTGCAGGAGGGGAATAGGGAGGAAGCAAAAAAAGTATTGTAGAAACATGAGATAGATAGTTAAGGCATGAAAAGAAATCTGTGCATTTTGAAATAGATAATGGTTGAATTCTGTTCCATAAAACTAAAGTAACATTTTGAATATTTGATTGTTTGAAAGCATAGAAATTGATGATTTGATCAAAAATTGATTTCTAGTGCTATTTTTCAGTCCCATCAAGTTTTTAAGGAGAAATTCACTGTGAATTATTTGACAGGAAGACTTCTAGTGGTCCATTTTTAGAGCACAAATCACCTATACCCTTGTGTTTGTGAGGTTTCAGAGCTTCTACACTCTCTTCATAAAGAAGCTACTGAAACAAGAATTACTTTTTTCCAGTTAGATGCATTCAAAACCTTGCTATCAGTTTTTATTAAAAATGTGAAATGAATTTTCAGCAGAGCTTTGACACTTGCATTGTTAATGTGCCTTCAGGCATGTAATTAGTAGAAGAGTTTAATCTTTTATATTCCCTACTTTGATCAGAGTAAATAAGCTCAGAGAAGCTATAAAGTATTGACCAGCATCTTTGATAAAAGAAAGCCGTAAGCACCACTTGAAGATACTTTCATAAATTTGAATGCACATCATTAGTTCTGCGTATAATAGAGAGCATGTTCACTTATTATTGTTATTATTGGTATTTCAATCCAGCCCATAGAGTGTTGGGATTTTTTTTTTTACTCCTCCCTGTGTTTGTTTAGAAACTTGTGTTATTTTTCAATATTCATAGAAAAACTTGAAAGCTGCTATCTGTAGCAGCCCGATAAATAAATGATTTATTCTATAGGTCATTCCATGCTAAAAAAATGTAGCTATTCATTAACAAAACGGACAGTAGGCTGACTGGTAAGATGAAGGCGTTTACATTAATATTTTTGAACATGTAATGAAGACTGAAATTAGGTTGCCGTTAAAGTAAAATAGGAATTTGCCATTGAACTAGCAGAACAAAAATAAAATTTGAGATGTCAGCGCTTTGGGTTATGGTAGCTAGATTTAAGGCTTTTATAAAATATTATGTTGGAAGATTTGAATTTCTTAATTCTACACATTTCTCATACCTGCATAGATCATGAGGCACTAACTGGTGTTTAGTTGGTGAAATAATCAGCAGATTTCTTTTCATGGAACATCCAAAACTTTTCTTGGTTTTTGGAAGAATACCAATTTGTGTATTTTAAATATCACCTATATCAACAAACCTACTTAACTGTAATAACATTTTAAAGAATAGTTGATGTCATCTCTAAATTATAAAACTAGAAACAAACTCATGACTCCAGTCTTTTTCATCGAAAACCTGTATCCAGCACTTACACTTTATTTCAGACTGTTAGCTCATCCTTTTCCAGAAGCAAACAACAGCAGAGTAAGAGGAAGCAATGATTTAACATCAAGAAAAGAAAACCTTGTGTAATTCCTTTGTCTCTTCTTTCTACAGGGCAGATCGCTGCTTCTACATTTTGTGAAGACATTATTGAGACTTCAGGCTTGAGGGTAAAAGGAAATTTGACAGACGTTGCTTAGAGGTTATATATTTCAAACTCCTCTGCAAAATAAGATAGTAACAGTTTCTACTCTCAAATATCAAAATCATTTAGACTAACCATTCCTGAAGAGGAGAGATGCACATAGATACTTCAAAACTAATTTAAATAGTGGATTTAATGTGATTTTAATTAACCTATCCATAGACAATTTTTCAGTATTTTTTTCCCCTTTCAAAGTCTTTGCTCTATTGTTAATTGGTTATTTTCGCTTGTTCATAAACAAGCTATCTGAGAAAATACTAAAATGAATCACTTTCCCATCTTTATTCTAAATTATTCTGCCATGTGTAACTTGTGCTGATTTATTCACCAAAGCAGAATTCATTTTGTAGCTAATATATTTTGATTTGAGTTATCAAAAGAAATGTGCTGTAACCAGGAATAACCTTTATAAGCACAACTTTGCTAATTTCTATCAAAAGAGACATTTAATTTGGGGATTGTGATGGGAATATATTATATTTATTGATTTATTTTCCTTTTAATGATAACAAAAATCAGATAGTTATAGTTTAATGTATATCATGGAAATAAGAGCAGTGAACTCTAGTGACTAAAGAGGAGCAAGTTAAAACATGTAAGGGACATTTAAAATTATATTTAGTTTGTCATTTTTTTTTTTTCTGAATGGCAAATTGAAGACTATATTTTCGTTAATGATGCAATACTTTGCACGCTACTTACTACCCCGTATGTTTAATCATTGCACTCAGAGATAGAAGTCTGTCAGAAAAAAAGTAAAAATAAACCACTATGATTGAAGACTGCACAATGCATATTTACTAAGATCTCATATTAAATAGCTTTTCTTAAAAAGCCTCTGAGATAATATTGTCTATTTTCAAATTTTAAATTCCATTTGCACATAAGGTTCTGAGCCAATCAATTTGAAAATGCATTAGAAGTGAAAAAAAATTACCTCTGTTACTTTAAAACTATGTAAGTTGTATTTTGCAAGAACTTTATAGCCTTACGAAAAATAATTGTGTTATTTCAGATAATAAATGAAGCCTGTAATTAGGTTATTGAAAAGCTTAAAAGCTTACAGATATTGAATAATGTCATAATGCACATATACGCATTTGTGCTAGGAATACAAATGTGATTTTCCCCCAGATTTATTACAGCAGGCTAAATTATTGTTTGTCAAAAACCGCATGAAGGACGAATCAACATGATCAGAAAAGCCAGCAAGTGTTACCCTGCAGAAGTATTTCAGCTGCCAAGTAGCACTGCCAGATCTATCATACTTCTGTAACTAGGAGTCTATTCATTGTGCCACAAGCTTCATTTAGCCTGAGCAGTGGCAGGGCAAGTGAGACAACTGTCTCAGCTAGTGACTTGCTGATGGCTTTTCCCTCTCCTCCCTTCCAGGGGAGCAGACTCTTGCCATAGGTGACCGGTGGTGCTGAACGTCACAGCTGAAACTACACCTTGCCTACCGGAAGCGGAGTGAAGATGGATCATCTCTGGCCTCAGCAGGGAGTCGGTAGCTATGGACTGTGACTTTGCGGTTAGTTTATACAACAGCTATATGAAGATACTTCCCGGTGAGGGAAGGCAGCAGCTGTTGGAATGTCCCCTCCCCAGCAAAGAGGAAGCGACTGCCTACCCAGGTAGGACAGGTTCAGCACCCGCACGACTGACTCTGGTCTTCCGTGCAGACTCACTCAATTGGAGGGACTTCAAGGTAGACTAAACTTCCTGCTGCAGTGAAGGAAAGTCAGATTTCCAAATCACAAGTTAGCTTTTATTTTTAAAGTACTGTTCCTTGTGGCTAGTGCAGATGTCAGTTTACCCATTGACATCCACATAGGCACATTTTATGTTTCCAGTTTGAGACCAGTAGACATGATGGAAACACTCAGCCTGAAAAGTGTTGCATATGTAAGATGTGACAGAATTGATGCTGTTACCTCATCGCTCATGGTTATCCTGCTGCTATACGACACAAATTATTTAAGAAAAATATCTAAACATATTCCTCTTTCTGTTTTCTTCACTTTCTCCTGCAGTTTCCACATGGTTTTGATGAGCTGTTTGTGTTTTGCATGGAACCCAGTTGGTATTAAGGGCTGAAGCTTTTGTGTGAGAAGCTGAGTGCATTAAGGTGAGCTGGGAGGGTCTGAAGGAAGAATGGAATGTACGGCTTGTGGTACATCTTAGTTATGAGACTGGCAAAATTCTGACCCATGTCTGGTGGAGCAGAGATGTGGAGGAGATGGATGCCATAATGTTAAGAAGCTGCCAACAGTATAGCTCCAGCTTAGAGACGTGAATTGTTTAAAATTTCTCTGAGGGAGGAAACAGTGCTTAAAACTACAGCATGGCTTATTTCCATGCTTTTGTGTCAGCAGTGGAATCCTCCTAGGGTAGGAAATGCAATATAACAGCTGTTTATGTAAATTACTTAATACAGTTTAAAAAAAAATAAAAAGTCAACATTTTTAGAAAATCATAATATGGACTTAATAGACAGCTGTTGAAGAAAACATGAATGTGGCAATGTTATCTATATTCAGCTTGCTCGGAGGCTGGAGATTTGCTCCTGATTTTTTTTCTCTTTGTCCTTTTTGTTAAAAAATCTCGCAAAACTTACTGCTTGAATTGCTGATACGCGGAACGTTAAAATATCACTCCTTTTGTTTAGATGAAAGTTAACAAAGCCTACATGCTGAAACAATGTAAAACTAATTTTACCAAAAGTCAGGTGGTTGTTGTTTGTGTACTGTAGCACAAGTGCTGGTAACTGTGCGGTGATGGAAGATCAAAGCAAAACAAACAAAACCTTTACAATACTCTGCTTCCCTGAGACAAAACAACAGTAATTAATGTTGGATAAAACACTTTTGGCTGTAAGCTGTTGAATATTACTCACAGAATACATTATCTTCCCAAAGTAGCTGTTATTCATTAAATAAATTATTCAAGAATAGTCTTTTGCAGTATTTGACCATCTCTCTATCTGGTTGAATGCCAGCTCATTGAACAAATTGTTCAAAAGATAACAGCTTGATTCATGTATAATGTATTTGAAAAGCTTCTTTTCTAGTTCTTACCAGCTCTGCTTAGACTAAGTAATATCCTGTGCATTTATTAATAATTTGTCATTTGGGTGGCAAAAATGAATAAAGGCAGCAATAAAGGACAGGATCTGACTTCTCCTGAGGTCACTGGGAGTTTTGACTTTGTCTTTAAATGGGTCCGGGGTTTTGCTGGCATTGTTTGAATGATGACTTTGAAATGTGCTGTGCATTGTTAGTGTATTTAAGTTTGTCTAAACTTTAAAGAACTGAATATATTCTAATATCCTACAGTGATGACAACGTGCCATAACATTTTGGTATAAACTTTCTGCAGATGATTGATGTAGGAACAGAATCATTATCCAGCGTGAACAGAACGGTGTGTTTTAAAGAGTTACCTTTCTTAAGAGTCATTCTGTGAGCTTATATCAACCTGTAAATCACAAAATATGTGGAAATTGCAGTGTGAATACAATGGTGATTTTTGACTTTTTTTTGGTGATAAACATATAAAGCAAAAGCCCTGCAAATTTATATTGTGTCTCTGCTTTATAAGAAGCTGAGAGTCAGAGGTGATGTACAATAAGCAAGTTTCCAGAAGCCTGTTTGCTGAGCATTCTCTGCATGCTGGAGACGAAGTGACAATGATAAAAGACCCACACTGTTGATTACATTAGACAAGACAGGACAAAATAGCACAAGATGTATTAATGTTGAAGTTAAATTTAAATCCAGGTATAACCGAATTCAGGCAGTGTGCATAAAGCAAAAGAGTGCTCAAAAATAAAAGCACCATGCATTTATCCAAGGCCAGGGGTTCATCTACCCAGTCTGTGAATGTTTTTAAGATGAAGTTCGCAACAGAAACATTGTAATTTGACTTGGAAATCCTTGGATTGCCATACCACTATCCGTGGACTGCCTTACTGCTTGTAGGCACTGCATTGTATGGAAAACCCATGTCCGGGTATTTTTCTTTAAACCTTTCAGCCCCTTTCTCAGGCATTACTTTTTTGAAATACAGTCATCCGGTATATGTGACCTTCAGTTTCTGCTTATTGTCATGTTTAGGTGAGGTCAGTTTATTAATTCTAATATTGGCCTATTCTTACAATTATGTAGCAATCCAGTAACTGAGGGGTTTTTTTTTCATTCATTTTCTAAACGCATTACAAAAAAAAAATTTAGTGCCATTAAGCTTTGTAAACTTGCTTACAGAATCCCCTTTCAAAAACCACCTGGATGTGTTCCTGCATGGCCTGCCCTTGGTGATCCTGCTCTGGCAGGGGAGTTGGACTCAATGATTTCCAGAGGTCCCTTCCAACCCCCACCATTCTATGATTCTGTGATCCCCACTTAAAATACTTGGATGGTAAGTATATAAGGATTTTTTAAAAAATAATAATAGTTTGCTCTTGGTTCTTGTGCTGCTTTGATTTTGTACAGTATGACAGTTTTGCTGAGTGTAACAGTTGAAAGGAAATTTAAAGCCTGAGACATTTTGTAGAATAGAATCTGCCTGTCTCCTGATCACAGCCGCAATCAAAATGACTGATTCGTATTTTGCTTATTATGGAAGATGGAGTTGGGGAACAATATTCTCTGGGAGGGATGAATCCCTTTGGGAACTTTTCTCCATCTTGCTCTGATATGCTTCCAGCCTGACAGCTGCCCTCTCAGTTCTTACCTGATTGTGCTCAGGGTTGGCTGATACTGCACGGTGGTAGTGAAACCTTTTCTAATATATTGGTATATTGACTGAGTTTCATCACTGCCTAATGATTTTATGGCACTAGGAAGATGATCCTATCATTCTGCAATGCAATCAACCTATTCCGGTACCTGAAATAGTCACACCTGCTTTTTTTTTTTAAATTAATTTTAAGTTAACTTTGTTGACTTCATTTAACAGGATTTTCCAATGATTGCAAACATTTACCCACCTCAACTGAGGAGATGATTGATGATAGCTAATGAGATTGGAAATATTTTTTACGGTGTATTCCCAGAAGAATAGCGTAATAGAATAACGGGCTTACTCTAGAAGAGCTAAGTGTCTGTGATTATTAAGACATTGCAGTACAGATGGTGGGTGAAGCAGGGCGCACCTGCATCAACAGCATGCAGGTGTAGTACTCCTTCTCTTCTCTGCCTCTTCCCATTTTCCTGGTACGTCCTGCAATTTAGAGGGGCAAAGAATTCAACCGACAAGGAAAAAAAAAGAGCAGTTTTGAATGTATAAAAACATTTGAACATGGGTAACCACAGCTAACACCACCAACTTTTCCCCTGAGATCTTCTGCTTTGAAATTAAAGCTGGAAATACCATAATTTTGTGTTTGTTTTTTTTTTGAGTGGTGGAGTGGATAAAATACTTGGAGCTCACAGAACTCTATACTCATACATTTGAAGTTAGTATGAGTGGAATATTTAGACGATACATAGTTAAGACTAGTTACTTGTACTCAATTTCTTAACTTCAGATCTTGGGAGTTTTGCTTTTGTTCCCATGGTTCTCCAAGTTCCATTACTGCATACAGATGGCAAAGCAGAGCTGTGGTTATCCAATTGGATTTCTCATGCTATCTTGTTCCAGTCAAAATATAAGATAAAGGGCTTTTTGAGAATATTAAGATTTATATTCCTATCCAGAAATAAGATTTGATAACAGAAATATAAAAAAGAACTCTAGGAGTAGACCTACAGAGACTCATTATTTTCATAATTATTTTCTTATTAGCTTTTCAGGAATGAGCTTATCCTGCAGCAGATGTCACATAGTTACTCTTACAAATTTGACACGGGGAAGGTTAGCATGCACTATGCAAATGGGCAGATACTACAGTGGAGGCACCATGTAAGATGTATTTATGCCTTAAAACTGTACAGCCAGAGTGATTATTTAAAACAAAAGGTTGGTTTTTTATCCTTTCATATTGTTTCCCTCCAAATTTTCTGCCATGTCTTTTTTTCTCTAATCCCAGGAAAAGAAATCTGATTTTGTATTTACTGATTTATTATATGTAGAGGGTGGTTACATTTAGATTGGAGTTTTTAGTGGTTTTTTTTTCTGCATATACAAATAAAATAGCAAAGGTGTAGTTCTAGTACTACCCACAAACTCTCAACTGTTTCCTAGTTGTTATGACTCCCAGATCCATAATTTCCTACTAACGCTTAATTGAAGGCTGTTCTGTCTGTTGACTTGTATTGATTTATTTGGCTATTGCTTTTTTGTTTTTTTCTTTTTTTCTGAGGTATAGAAAATTCTCTTTCTAAACCTTCACTCCGTATCATCTATGTCATTAAAATTAGCTCCCATAGTCATTTTAGAGCATCTTCTTTTATGGACGATGATATACCATCAAAGTCTTTTTGTCCTTGTACTACTTAAGAGCAAATAAGAATTTTGAGTTTGGTCTTCATTCACTAAGGGTTAGAAATCTTATCTCCCTCATGTGAATAATTTGTAAACTTTCTTATAGTTGTAGTGAAAAGGGTGAATATCATACTTAATGAAGACTGCTTTTTTTATATTTAAGGAAAAAATGTTGAGATTTTCCTTAAAAAGTATATCCTTTCCAATTTTTTTTGTTTGTTTTAATTAAAATCTTAAAATCAGTGATATGTCTTCAACCTTTAATTGTATTTTGAAAAGAAATACAGCACTTAGAGGAAAGTGTTCAGACCCTTACATATATATATTTATGGAAGATACTGTTAAGGTATTATATACAGATTCAATACAGAATATATACAGATTCAACTCAATATATCCTTAACGCGTTTTGTTTCTGCTTCAGAAGTTTCAGGTTTTGTTTAGGAATACTTTTGAGTAGGAAGGCTCATGTTGGAGGAGAAAAACAGGAGAGAAAAATACAATCTGTGTTCAGACAAGAACTTTGACATCATTTGTTGCTTTTTTTTTTTCAATAGAGATGGATCCTTTGAATTATGTTAGTCCAGGCATAGCTGTATAATTGCTGAAGTTCACTAAAATGTGTGTCTGTTCTCACCTCAGCAAGAGACATTCAGAAATGTTTCCAGGACATTAATTTTATCCTTCAGGAGTTCAAGGTGTAGCGAAAGGTGATCCCATTGACAACATCAGAAGAGAAAGAGAAACATTAGACTGGGAATTTGGTAAGTTTCAAACAATCAAATAAAAAAAAAAAACACATAAACAATAGTATAGTAACTAAGCATAGTATCTTTTTATTATGGTTGATACAGTAATTTAAAAAGAAAAAGACAACTAATCACTACCAGCAGTTAAGGATGTTTGTTGTCACACATCACACTGTGTATTTTATACCAGCTTATCATTAAGCAATTAATGAAATTACTTGAAGAGTTCAGGTCAGTTTAGTTCCAAACAGTACAGAAAAATAATAGCATACTGATGAGGAATATAGGAACAATTAAGTTTATTAATGTCTGGGTCAGCTTCAGTAGAAAACAGTCATTCCCACTAGTTTAGAAATCATTTGGGTATAAAGTAGAGGTGCTTGTGGGAAGGAGGAATGTAAGGCAATCCTGAGTCAATACTAGTAAGTCATGAATGTAAAGTGATCTTAGATACCTACTGTAATGGCTGTTAAATGAGTCTGAAGTTCTCTGCAGATCTGCTGCTGTTCTGCTTATTTGTGCACCTGCCAGAAATCCCTATTCAAATGCACATGGTGTCTGAAGAGCGAGATAAGGTCAGGCTGCACAGTCGCTCCAAATTCTACTGAAACCTGATCTGCTTGGGAGAAGGAGATACCAGAGTGCATAAGGAGTGGAGCTGATAACATCCCCCCTGAAAACAAGGCTGACTAGATTCACTTCTTAATAGAGATGGATGCAAATGAAAGTTCCAGGTTTACCTCAGAGTTCAGAGCTCTAGGTAGGAAACTCAAGTTTATAATAAAGGATTTTGTCACTGCTTATTAGGAAAGTAGGAAATTTGAAATTGTCTATTAACATTTTGCCCTATTCTGCATTCTTTTTTTTTTTCCCCATTCCACTTTTTTAATCTATGCAAGCAAGGCAGATAGTGACTTGGAATACCATTTTTATGTCGTTACCTTCCATGCTGCAATAGATTTCACTGAAGAAGAAGAAGAAGAAAAAATTATTTCTTAACCTTCTAGTTCTAATCCTGCTGCTTTAAGAAGGTAGACTCATGTTATCCTCAGCAACCATTCAAAAATTAAATAAAAAAACCCAAAAACTAGAGATCTGGCACATTGCCTGGGCTGATAGAAGTCATTAAAAGCACCTGAACTCAACTAAATGCTCCAACGAGAACTATTGAGTAGTAATAGTCGTCATTTAAATCTGTTCAGACATCAGCTGAATGTCTATTTCATGAAGGTGACTGTAACTGTTGGAATTTATTCTTGTAATTTGAGAGTTTTGCCACATTACCTGTTATATTCCCCTGACAATCTCTTATGTTTCTTTTGTCAGGTGAAGAGATCTGTGGTAACAGCATGAAAAGCAACAGATGTAAGTAGACAAGCTATCAATATTTCCTGTATTATTGGGTCTTTTATATGTATTGTAAAGAGTAAAAGACAAGTGGCAAGTTAGCGCAAAACACATAGCAGTGCCCATACAAATGGCATTCTGGTTTGGCACATAATTTATCTTTATCTTACAGATGATAATCTCAGTACAAACAAAGTAAATATTCAGCATATAAACTGTCTTCTGTCTCTCAGTTACCAGTAGTGCTCCCAGGTGTATTCTCTCTGTAGTTAACTCAGTTTGGCCATCATGCAGAGGAAGCGTTTTCCCTGAAACACAATAACAGTCTTGTCTGTGTGGTTCTGTGTAATAACATCAAGGAATGACAGATGAAATTGCCACTTTCTTTTGCATTTTTCAGAAATATTTTGTACTTTTAAACTCCACTCTCCAAAATACGCATTTTTTGCATATGCTTTTGCAATGGAAAGCCACACTGCAAATTCACAGAGTGATACTGAAAAATATTTAATGAGAGATTTCCTAGAAAAAAAATTCATTTCAGGTAGAAATGGAGCTGTTTTGTCTTGAAATGTTGCCATACTAAGTGGAATTTTTACAGGGCAGGAAGTTAAGCTTGTACATAATTCTTTGTGAGATTATAGTTCATAAATACTGCTGGAGAAATTACTTTAGTGCTGTAGACCAAATTTAATATGATATTTTGACTAAAGTAAAGGGACTTTCTTTGAAAAAGCACAGTGAAAAGTGAGAAGATATAACAGCTTATCCCTTTTCCAGCCATAATGAGTACGTCATTTGTTTGCCCTGAAGAGCTTCTGATCTAAAGAAATGAGATGAACGAAAGAATGAAAAGTGAACTGCACAGGTTCATGCAGCAGGTCAATGCCAGAGCTGCAAAGATAATTCCGTGCCCATTAGCCCCTGTAGCTTTGGAAAAGCTTGTCTGCAGTGCATAAATGGACAAAGGATTAGAAGAGATCATTCCTCTATCGTTGAATTTAAGGTGTCATGGTATTACTATTTTTTTTATGTAATAAATATAAACCATCCTCTGTATCTGTAACACATAGGATTTAACTTTTCACTTCAGGCTTTAGTATACTAGAAAAACAGGCTGCAAGATAAACATGACTTGTCATAACTCATTAAGGAAGTGATGGCCTTTCCCCTCTGAGAATTACAGCCTATCTAGATCTAAGACTAGAGGAAAAAAATAGTAAATAGCATTTAGATTCTTAAAGGATAAAAATACTGTACTATTACTTGAGTAGCTACTGATGAAGCTGTATCCATAGATAATGTACATTTCAGTAGCAAAATTCACTGCATCTCTCTAGTTCTGCTTTATCTGTTACTTAAGTCTTAGGAGGGCTCTGGGTGCCAGTGAAACCTCATGTCTGTCTCAAGTTTGTTTCAAGGCTGAACAGGTTCCATACTGAAACATTTTTTTAAACTTACCTAATTTGAAAACATTCTCTGAAATAAATCTTCTCTGAGAACAATTAAGGAATCATTTTCTTCAGAAAAAAAGCAGTCACAACTTTTCTTAAATGTGGCTGAAAGTAAAAGTGATGCCTTGTTTCTTAAAAATCAAAAATCAAAATGAAAAAATCTCACAGTAGCTCAGTTGTCTCAGCACTTACCTACATAATAGAAATGTAATACATTGAATTTAGGGGACCTACTCATGCTCTTCTCTGTCTGAAACAACACAAAATCGTATCTTACATTTCTCTGGAGATAACATCAAGCACACAATGTTCTATAAAAGGAGATACTTGTCATCCATGGGAACTGGTAGGGATTACTTTCTGAACTGGATAGAAGACCCAAGTTCAGGCCTAGGTTCATTAAGTGGCTTCAGCCACTGCCATTCCTAGTTCATGTTTTGAAAGTCCTGTTGCCACTGTATGACACCATTGGCATCTCTTCGTAACTTTGACTCAGGGAGTGCATCTGCAAGAAGCAAACCCCCTGCTGCAGGGTTTCCTGACGTGGAAATGTGCTGCCTACTACTCTGTGGTAAACGAGATGCGTACACAAGCAGCAGCCTTGCAGCATTAGGAGATGAACTCCTGGTTCTCCTTGTTATTGAAGAATAGCATCCTATGCTGCTCCTTCAGCCAAATCGTGGCCTGCTCTGTGGACAAGCAGCTGAGGCAGAAAGCACTGTGAGGCCGTGCTGTTTGCTGTATCTGAGCAGGGAATGTTGTGGTATGAAGTTTTAGTGCCAAGAGCTGGTAACCCCATTCTTTGATGACAGTGACTGCTAGTTCACTCATCTCAGCCTCTGTCAATGTCAACCTCCTGCAGTCCCGCTGTTACTAATTCTTGTTGCTCAGTGGAAAATCGGTGCAAGTCCTTTAGGGGGTAAGGAAGAAAGAAATCAAAATAGACATCTGTCTTTGCCCCTGGAAACCTCTGCCCTTCTCTTTTTTTTTTTTTCGTTTTCTTTTTTTTCCCCCATCAGGAAAACTCTTACCCATCTCAACATATTGTAGGTTTTGCCTCCAGGTTGCAGAAAAGTCCTTTATGTGTGTCTAGGGATTGTGGCTTCTTAAAGTTTGCTGTCAGGTTGTTTCTCACTAGTTTGGGTTTTCAGCTGGTTAGGAGATCCTAAAGTCAGATATTAAAGGAGAAAAAGTTTGTAAAAGTTAGTTCTGTAGCTTAATTTAGCATTCAGCTGAAACTGTACTGTTTGAAACACAGTCATGTACCACTGTGTACTAGTGATTTCAAGTCTTCAGAGAAAAGAACAGGTGTTTTGCACAGCTAGGATTTGTTATTTTGGCATACAGCTTCAAAACAGTTCACCTCGTATTTTTGAACTAAAGCAATGTGTCAATTTGGAATATTCAGCACCAGCCATCTTCTGGGGACACTTTTATGGTATTTTCCTCAGGATTTACTCTGCACAGAACTTTACATTCTTGTGTACTTCTCTTACATGTTGGTGAGTACTGTGACTTGGCAACCTATGTAATACCCAAACAAGCTCTTCTGAAATGAGATAGGATTCCTGTATTTTTGAATGGGACAGTGTGACATAAATCAGCAGTGCGGTGGCATGTAAAATGGTCTGCAAAGTCATGAATCCTCAAAAGATCTTTTAGAAGCTGAGAGATACAGCTCGGACTAGACAAGTGCTGGTCCCATCCAAGATGTAGCAAAGCAAGAGGCTGTTCCTTCCATGTTCCTGCTCTACTTTGTCCCTGTGTGAACTAGTTTTCATTGAGCATTATCCAAAAAACTGGAGCAGGCCATATGAATTCCATCTTGTTCTGCATCAGATTACAATTCCTTTTATTGTACGCTATTCCTACGTATGGATGACTACTCCTCCTGGCACCTTCCACTTTTAGTCTGAATTTTGGACACAAGGATAGATCTGAACTTTTGTTTAACCTGTACTTGTATCTCAGTCTCACATTGAACTAAGGAAATGGATTGAAAAGTCAGAAATGTAGACTGGAAATGGTAATAATCTGTCCTGGACCCTTATTTGAATAATTGGAAGTATGGAAACTAAGTGATAGTTATTATGCAAATACTGTTCACTCTTAGCATAACCTTTACCTCCTCATGAATGAATGAAACCGCATAAAACACACTTTAAAATGAATGATAATACATCTTTGTGTGAATTAGATTATGGAGGTGTATCATATTTCAAAAATAGCGTGTAGTTATTAAAAGAGATTAATTGAAAACAAAGGCTTTTAAACCAAATATTGAATATTGAATCAAGCAGGATATCTGGGTTTCCTGACACGTAACACTACTATCTCTAGAAAATGCATAGCCAAAATTATGGAAAATAACTCTTGAAGGTTGTACAATGACAGCTTTGCATGTCCTCTTGCTGGAAAAAAAAAATAAAAATTGAAAAAAATGGTAAAGACTGCAAAAGGAACTTCCTGCTCTAGAGGAAGCCTTCCTACCTTGATGCTCAGCTGCAAGTATCAATCTGGTCAGCAAAACAACAAAACTGTTTGTCTATAAGGCCAACACAGCTTGTTTGTTGTTCCCCCCACTCCCCTTTTCTTTTTTAATACCTTCATTTTTAAAGGTCAAAGCTGGGCTCAGCCTACCAGTGTTCTCTTATCAAAATAAATTCCCTAAGTCATGGTGAATGTTTTCAGACTAAACTGTTGAACTTATGATAAAAATGTCAGTTGTCATCAACAATCAGATGCTCTGTACAAAGAGACAGAAGAAGAAACGTCTGCAGCTTGACACACTTCGCACATAACAGATTTCTGCATGGGCTTGAAAACGCTGTGCCACATGCTTTTCTTTACCCTGAGATTTTTGCACTGAGCCAACGCTAAACAGGTGAATAAGCTACTGTTTTTACATTGCTCAGAGCATATCCAGATAAAGGAAATGTTTTATGTAAAAAAAATTTCATATTTTTTTAATTATTCATGAAGCAAAATGGAAAATTTCAGAGAAAATCTGATCAACTTGTTTTTCTGAATTAGGCAGATAGATTTCACTTGGATACTCACGGGAAGTACTTTTGGAAATACAAGTTTTGCAACAAATAGGAATACCTTAAATTGAAAAGTGGAATCAGAAAATGCAGATACTTCCAAACTGGATCACAGTGGATCCGTGCCTTCCTTTCCCGTTTCATCTATAGCATCACACTTTGTTGTCTGCTTTCCAGTTTTGCTTTGAACGCAGCAAAGTTACTGAGGGAATGAAGTGCAGGATAGAAGAAATATCATTAGTGCTGTTCATATCTTGACGTTGTTAGTACTTCTGGACGTAACCTTCTAAACAATTACTCAAACATTAATTTAGTTACAAAGTCTAGCTGATACATCTTAAAAATCTTAGGCACAGATCCATAAAGGGGCTTAGTGACTCACGGTGTTCTCCCTGGGCTCCCACAGCAGAACTGATTTCGTTGTGTGCACCCCGGGTGAAGCGTTGGGAGCGAGGCACATCAGGATGTAATGCACAACAACTTAAAGCATTTACATGAAGCAGTCATTAGCTAAAAATAAAATATGTATGTAGTTCTTAGAGCAGAAACCAAAACAGAGTCCAGCTCCTGGATGACTGGCTTTACTGCAGGGCCACCAAGTCCTGCTTTTCCTGTCTATTAAAAGAGAAAAACAAGAGATTGAGACACCCCCTGATACTACAACACACCAAATATCTTCTTGTTTACTTAGCGTGATGAGGATATGAGTCTACACAGAAACAAGAGAGGAATGAAGTAGTGTTCCTCAGCTTTGGTGAGTCCTTTCATGAACCCAGAGCTGTGGAGCAGAGGGCAGTGTGCGCTGACACCAGCTTCCACTTCTGTGATCCTTGGAGAGTTGCACCTACCCCTGAGGCCAGTGTGGAGCTTGAGTCAGCAGACATAGTGGGAGAAGGCCAATGAGATAAAGCACGTTGCTTAAGGCAGGTGAAAGGCACAGTGTGTGCATTCCTAACGGCCCCTGTGCCATTCAGATGACAACCTGTACGGGCTCATGATCAGAACTGTGCTGCCTAGAGAGCTTGGAATACGGAAAACTTTGCTTAAGCAACCATGGAGCAGGGTTTAGCACATTGGATTTGGTGCCTAATACTTTTATGAGCCTCATTGCTAGCATTTAAATTTGCATTGCATTTGATTATGTTTTTTAAGATCTGTTGTAGTATTATATCTTTCATTAAAATCAGAGACCTTGATGCTATCTGTGATGCATATTCACCATGAAAAAAAGGTCTCTCCTCTGAAAAATTCAGTGCTGGACATCCTTAACCCTGGGTTATGAACCATCTGCTAGAATCATTATTCCCTGTTCTCACAGTCTCTGAATAGTCTGATCCTTTTTGTGAAGAAGCGTTATCTTCCTTAAGATGTGAGGAACAGAAAAAATAAATATTCTGTCTTAAGATTCCCTGTGAAATTTTGGGCTGGGAGAGAGCCAAGCATTTGATTCATACCTTTTACCCTGTCCAGAGCTTACATCCTAATGATGACTTTGTTACATCAGTTGCTCATACACGGCAGAGTAGCTTTCTGGTGGCATCTGCAAATTCCTGTGATGGAACAGCTACATATTTGATGCGGTCAAGCAGTTGATTTTCAGAGTTCCGGTTACCTGTATTCACTTGGTGAAGACAGTCAATATCCCCAAGTTCATTTTATTATTTTGAAAATGTCATACATGTGCTTGCTCTTTTTACTTTTTAATTTTCTGATTTTTCCCATTAGCACAGTCACTGGGAACTGCTTGGTGCTAATGACTCAAGTTGAAATTGTCTGTGTTTTTACCATTAAAGAAATCACAATTCTTATCTAAAACTCTACATTGCTCTAAACAGTTATAATTCATCACCTTAGTACTTGGTTTTAGAAAAGTATTATTTTGATTAGAAATTCTAAAATACACAGAAACTGCTATAGACTATGTTAGGTTTTCAAATGTCTTATAGAAATATTTTCCTCACCAAGTGCTGGGCATAAATGCTGTCAAATAGCATATCATAGAAACAATTAACAATAAAATAAATACCTTGCATAATCAAGAGTATCTCAAATATAAAAGTACTGCATCAAGCGGTATGAAAAACTTGCAGAAGATACAAAAATTGATGATGTGGTAAAGCGCAAAGGAAAAATATCATGATAGGTATATCAGTACTTTTTAATAGAGGAACAAGTAGTGGGGAGAAATATGACAAGAACATAATAGACAGAAGAGCAGGTGATACAAGAGATAATTTAGAAGCAGAAATCAAGAAATATAAAACAGAGTAGATCAGAGAAAATGTTTGGGGGTAAATAAATATTCTATAATTGTCATATATTTAAAAGTACTTGAAGTGCTGATTGAAAACTTTAGGTACCTTCCCATAATGCCGAAGCATATGGCAATAGCTCTTGCTTCACAATATGAATCCTCAAATAGTACAGAGCCTGAGCTAATTAGAACAAATTGAAGTATATTCTATATTACTGTGTTTGAACCAGAGTAAGACTCTTGCTTAGAATATTGAATGATGGCTGTGAGGAAAGTTCAATATAAGAAGTATCTTTTAAAAACCTAAGTCAGTATTTATATAGTATCTTCTGTAAATGTCACTGTTAAGAACAATCCTAGGAGTCCTTTCTCGTGTCCGTCTTTTCCTACTTTGTATCCATTTTCATTAAAAGTTAGTTTGCACTCCTGATTAAGTTCATATATTGTGTGATTAAATGAGCTAATCTCCTCTCAGCTTCTGTATAATAAATACTAGTGGGATTATTTTAATATCAATACTTCATAGAGGTTTGCTGGTTTGTTTGTACAACTCTTATACAAAATTTAAACTGGTATCACTGAGAATTTTGCACGTCAAGATGCGTAATGGTGTCTAAAGATGTATCAAGTGGTCCAAGAGTGGCCATGGTCATACCAGCAATATACTAGTGGGGTAATACAGACAAAATGTTTTGACTCTCAGTCTGTGGAAGAAAATAAGTTATCAAGGGCAGATAAAGTAGTGTATTGTGAAGTTATTCTAGAGCTCAGAAATATATTCAGCCTGGTCCTCTTCAGTGTGGAGCAGTAGGCCTCTGGAAAATATTTTTGTCTTGCTTGTAAACCCCAGACGTTCTAGATACTTTTTCTCTTCAGTGCTATGAGGGTACGGGTACCAACCCACAGGATCAAAAAGATTAGCTGGGCTGATTTAGACAGTACTATAAAGATAACTGTTAGCTCATTTTAAGAGCCAAGTATAAAAACAGTGTGTCCATTCCAACAAATAGTCCGAAGCTTCCTAAGCTGCGCTGACATGCAGCCTAACTCTTGAGTTACTAACACTTCTAGAGAAGCGATTTTTTTTTTTTCAGGTCCCAAAGCACCTTTGTTTTTAAAACCCTAAGCAGTTCCCCTTGTATGCTTTTGGAACATGGTTGCCTAATGTAAATAAATGTGATATATTACTGTTTTTGTTTTAAGGTTCTTGGGTGCCTGTCCACAGCTAGAAGAGAGATGATTTTATCCAACTTTCTCCCTGGGAATTGAGACACATCCCTGTCATCAGTATCTGATGCTACTAAACTGCTTGCCAGAACCGGACATCCTAACCTAAGTACACCCCAAAAGGTCTTTAATTCTTTCAAATAGTTACTAATGAGGTAATGATCCATCTACTGGTTGACTCAGCTGCCTTAGAGGAACAGCACACGTTTTCATTCACAGAATATGAGAAGCTTTGAATAAATTTTCATGTCATCCTCTCTATGAATGTGACTTTCCTCTGGATAACAATTAAAGCTTTGAATTTGATTGTCAACATTCATTTGAATTATGCACTCAGGGGGTAAATTGGCAGAATTGTATTGTCTTTGCATTTTTAACAGTTACTTCTAAATAGCTTAGAGCTGAATCAAATTTTAGTTTCATTAGTCTGATTTAAGTTATTTATGCTAATAGATTTGCACTAGAAACTGGCTTTATTACCCCTTTCTAAGATGAATATTAATGCTGATGATGACACTTAAGAATGCTGAAGAATCAGTGTTCTCACTCTTCTGCCCTCCCTTTCCCCTTTTTGCTGAAGATACAAAGCTGCTGACTGGACATTTACTTGAATTATCTGGGAGAAAAGATTTCTTGTAGATTTAATACTATGGTGTTTTTCATTACTTCTTGTTTGGGCCTTGTGTTCTCATACTGAAATTATCTGTAGCCATATTTACCAGATTTTATTTGAATGGCTCCTACCTTTATTAGAAATATCTCGTCATGTTCTGTGACAACAGAGAAAAATCAGATTATTTAACTGACTCATGCTTAGTAGAGATTGAATGTGGACAGAAAAGGCTTTTCTGAACAGTTATTGATTAGACTGTATCAGCATTGGCTGCATGCTGTCTCAGACATTTTCCTTTAGGTTGTAATTACCATCTTATTTACAATCATTATTTGACATTTGAGCACCCATGTGTGTTAGTCTAACAGCACATAAGAAGCAACTGCAATGAAAGCAAATGCCTTGTGAAAGATAATAGTCCCCCTGCTCTTCTTGACTTTTAGGCAGTTTAGTAAATTATATAAATAATGGTATTTTACTGCTATGGATACAAGAAAGTTGGATAGATTTCAGCTGAAGCTGTATCAATGTTGTTGTCTAACACACTTTTATTGCATAGGTTATAGTCTCTAATGTTTGTGATTTAAAAAGGAATGTTATCATATAAACCTAACTATGTTTAGCATTTCTGTTCTCATTTCCTTCATATAAGCATGACATTTAAAATTCAAATTTACTTAGTGATAGAAAAGCAAACAAACTCAAAAATTGAGTTAAACTTGGGACAGTAACATCTTGCTTTGCAGAACATAATATGAAAAGAGAAGGGTGAAGAAAGGTGACATTCTAAAGAAAAAGATAGACAGCTGAAAAAAAAGCCACTGTTGAGGACACAAGGCTTCAAGATCGATTCAGAATCCTGTTACTTTTCTGCTTATGATAATTTTTGTGTAAAAAAGACCCAAAGAGATAAACTCATTTTGATGTACTTCTGATAATTGAAAACAAATATTTGGTATTATAATGATGTGAAATACTCAAAATTATAATGGGTGTTACCTCTCCAGCCCTAGGTAGCTATATGAAATTATATAAAATTTGTGTAATGTTCTCTTATACTTAATTCATAAAAAAGAGATGGTTCTCTTTAAGAATTTGAGTCTTAAATATTCATTGGGTCTGGAAACAGATTACTAGTTTCCCTCCCCCGTTTCAAGGGTCTTAACTTTGCAGTCCATTTCACCACAAAAATTAGGAAGGACGAGTCAAAAAGTGCTGAAAAAAAGTGTAGACGTATTTGCTTCAGGCAGAAGACAGGTTTGAATCTCTGTCTCCTGTATTTTATGGGGAATACGCTGTTGTGGGGCGAAAAACAAACAAATAAAAAAGGGAAATAAATCTTATTGAAAAATACAACTCTCTTTGATACCTTTAGGGTTTTAAAAAGCACTGTATACTTTTTCATTGTTACAAAGACTTGTTACTCTTACCAGCAGCAGATTTAGTCACTCTGCGTTAACTACCCTAAAATGCTGATTCTACCATAATTATATTGATATAATATCCTGTTCTTAGTTGCACTCATCTAAGTCCAATGAGACTATACATATAATGACATGTGACTGAAGCGACACACATCTCACATGTGAAGATGAGATAAACTCATAGTTCGTTACTAAAACATATCCTTTGTGACTTCACAATATGAACCTTTCCAGTTTTAAGGGGGGATAGTAGTGTGTGTGTTGTCATATCTCTGGTTCGTGTAGTCTTTTTACCAAAAAAAAAAAATTAAGAAAAACTGAATGAATTATCAATTCAGTGGAATGATACTACAATGCTGAATGATGGATTAGTAGAGTTTTACAGATTGATGGTTTTGAATAAGAACTTTTAGAACATTATTCTAAATATTTTACATATTTAATGGCAATACTTTGTGGTTCCCAAAGAGCTCCAGGGGAGAGAAGAATGACAACGTGATGTTCAAGCTCCGAGGCCGTTTTGCCATTGTCACACAGTCTACTCACCAATGTTTTGTTCCTTGATCCTTTGTGTTTGTGCTGTTTTCTTCAAGGCAGGTACGGCTGTGGATTTCCGGGCTTTCTTTTTGCCAGGAGGGGAGGAGTGCTTGTCTTTTTAAGATGTTTTCAGCTATCATTTTGAAACAGAGTTGCCTTGTCTGTACAGCTTCTCTTTCCCAAGGTAAACGGCAAATCCTTTATGACTGCGTTCAAGTTGAGTTTAACTCACTAGGTCCAGAGGTATTTCTAGGTTTTGTGTATCACAAAGAATACAATGGCACAGCTCTACAAACTGTGACAGGTAGGGAATATAGGCGACAGCAAAAGAAAGAGACAGCAAATGGTTCAGTTTATTATGAGGCAGAAAGTGATAAAGTAACAGGTTTTGTTTGTTGGGTTGTTTGTTTTTTTGTTGTTTTTTTTTGTTTCTATTTTTTTTAATAATGTGCAGTTTAATCACTGTCAATATTGCCATTGTCATCTCAACATTATACATACTGCTGCACTTGGAAATACAGATTTGCCAGATGTTATGACTGATTAGGCAGACACAGGGATTATTGATAACATCTAGAGGATTTTTTTTTAACAGACAGTTGCATTTCTTTCTCTCCCAGCTTCCTCCATTCTTTCTGTTCTTTCTCTTAACCTTTATTCCTCCAGCAAGGAAACAGCAGGGAACATGCTATTTACAAACCAATTTTATTGATGCCAAGATCACCTAGTAGACTGATAGCCACTTTGATGTGAGAATAACTTCACTTAATATTGTAATTAAAGCATGTGAAAGTTCCAGGTGAGTATTTTGTACAGAAGCAGTAAATGAGTAAAAACTGTGTCTATTGTCAGTCTTACTGCTATTGTAGGTTCAATATAAATACAAAAATTCTGTTCAAGCAAGACAGATTTCGAGCAAGAGTAATGTAAATTTTTACCTTCCCTAATATGAGTATGCCCAGGCTTCTGCACTTGAGATTCTTGACGATCTATTTGCAATCTGTGTTCTCATCTGAGAAAACCAAGTAATTGGACAATAATTTTTGAGATACAACATACTGTTATGATGTGGACTTAATGCCCATCAAGAAATTAACCAAGACAGTGAACTGCAACATCTCTGTTGCTATTAAATACCCTGAGTGGAAACTGGGTGGTTTAGTGACTTAAATATTGAATTCTGTCCTTGGTCTTCAAGGTAACCATTTCCACTGGTAAAAAGGGGTTAAACATGCTGATCTCATTTCTGTGGTTTTATATCTATAGACATGTGGAGAGAGTTATAGTATATAATAATGGTTTACTATGGTTGGGATAATAGATGGAAAAAAAAAGAAATACTTTCCTGATTAATCTTGATAACCTCACTTCAACTTAGTGAGAAGAATGTAAAATGGCTTCATCTGACATGTCCTACTTGTCTCCTAGATGCTTCAGGCACTCGCATATTTGAATCCCATCAGACAGATTACAACCTGGAACTCCCAATTTCCTTTTGAGCAGATTTTTTGGTTCCATAAAATAGACATGGTGATCCTGTTGACAGCTTATAAAATAAGCTTCATCTCTGTATTTGTGGAGAGCCCGATGCTAGTGGTATCTGCTTAGTGTGCTCTGAAAACACAAGCTATTTGTCATTTGTCTTAAGTCAGAGTCCTAAGACTTCCTGGTCGGCTTTGTCCTGTGTCAGATGCCTTTATCCTTCCCACCTTCTGCTTTTCTCACCTGGATCCTAACCTTAAAGGTTTGTGTTTGCTCTTCCCAGTGGGATCTGACGTGGTGGGTTAATATGAACGGCTCTGAGCTGACATCACAAAACAGGGTTTTTTTAAGTCTCAGACCTTTTCTGGGCCCTATTTGCATTTGGAATGCAAGTTTTGAGGCTAACAGAGATAACATTTGTCAGCTTTGCAGCTTAGATTCGGTAATTCACATTCCAGAGAACACCTCTAGTGTGACCTTCTCACCCTCCCCGCTCTCTTTTCTTTTTTCTTCAGCAGCCCCCATCATTTGAAGCAGCATTTGCTGTACAATTTTCTGCTTCTCTAGCTAATGGTAACTTAGCATTGCCAGCACTGTGCAGCCGCTTCTAACTTTTGTTGTAAATACTTTCTGAGCAAGTCAGTAATTAATGTTGCACTGATGACTGGTGGCATCTGTATGAGTTTATTATCATCTGTACTGAAACACAATGCACAATGAAAATATGGGGGACTCTAAAGAAAGAGTCTAATAAATTTACATGAATTAACATTAAATTTAATTTGCCACATGCCAACCAAACTGTGCAGCAGATCTAAGTCCTTTAAAAGACACAGATTTCTCTGTTGTAGCTTCTTCCCAGGCATGACTGCTACACTTATTTCAATACTTTACTCTTTTTACTAGAAAAAACCTTTCCATATATGATGATTGATATATGTAGATTTTATGATAGAGAGAAAAACTTCTTGCAATTTTATCTTTCTATGAATATTTAAAGCATTAATTTATCCATGCATACAATGTAATGCACAGAATAAGTACGATGTATTACTGTACTTTTCTCTTTTGGCCCAAATATAATAGGATACTGGAAAACTAACATGAATTAAATGGTACTTTTCTTAGGTTAAAAAGGTGACAACATTAAAACTTGATAGTAACATTGACATTAACGGGACACTACGTCTTGATAAATAACTGTAAGTTGACCCCTTCCATAATGGTCTATGTGGTGGCTTCTGGCATCCCCAAAAAACACCAAACAGGTTAAATGAATGAAGTTAATACAATGTTTGTCACTGAGCAATCATGGCTTCAAAGAGAGTCCCAACTTGGAATAAATATAAAATATACAAAATAGAATGAAGACACAGGAAGAGAGAGAGAGGCAAACATAACTTTTCATCAGAGAAGTTTGTCACACTTTAATAGCTACGAAACACATCTTTGCCCAGTTTTATAGAGAAATGAATGTGAAATCAAAGTCCGAATCCATGTCTCAGCATAGTCCATGCTAGCTTCCACTAAACTCTTGAGTGTGACAGAGTGGCGGGGTGGGGGGAAAGAAAGAAAAAAGAAAAATTTTTCTGGGAACTTGCAGGTTTTTTTATGAGAAACTTGTAGGAAACTGTTTGGCTTAAAATGAGTCACATCTTCCAAACTAAAGCATTCAAAATGACGTCAAGTGAATAGATTTTTTTAAAGAACCTTGATTAACTGAATCCAGTGAAAACCGACTGGCTCTCACACATGCAGAAAAATCTGCTGATTTTAAACTTTGGCTTCAAATCTTGGCAATTGCTGCAGTCCATCTATGCAGAAGGCACAGCTGGTTCCAAGGATTGTGTACTACCTTGAGTATTGTGTGCAGTTTTGGGCACCACAATACAAGAAGGACATCAGACTATTGGAGAGCGTCCAAAGGAGAGCCGCGAGGATGGTGAAGGGTCTGGAAGGGATGACTTACGAGGAGTGCCTGAGGTCACTTGGACTGTTCAACTTAGAGAAGAGGAGACTGAAAGGTGACCTCATTGCAGTCTACTGCTTCCTCATGAGAGGAAAAGATGGGCCAGGTACAGATCTCTTCACTCCTGTGACCAGTGACAGGACTCAGGGAAATAGCAGAAAGCTGAACCAGAGGAGGTTTAGGTTGGATATCAGGAAAAAGTTCTTCACCCAGTGAGCAGCTGAGGAGTGGAACAAGCTCCCCTGGGAAGTGGTCACAGCACCAAGCCTGCCTGAGATCAAGAGGCGTTTGGATGATGCTCTCAGGCACATGGTGTGATTCTCGGGGTGCCCTACACAGGGACAGGAGTTGGACTCGATGATGCTGATGGGTCCCTTCCAACTTGGCATATTCTATGTTTCTATGATTCCAAGGACTTGGGGAGCTATGTGCTCAGAGTAGCTGAGGTGACTCTTTCCTGGTGCCTACCGGTTTAGCTGCAGGTACAGCTTCTGAGGGCATCTGGGTCCTTAGATCGCGAAGACTGAGACTCTGCACAATCACAGCTAAAAAGCTTTCTGGATGTACACGTACTGGAACACCAGCTTGATTTTACCATCTGTGCTCTAGAAAAGAGAGCGTATTTAAGCGATTTTAGTGGCTACATTGGTTACTACTCCTACTGTAGCTGCTTTAGTAAGTCAGAAATAAAAAAAAAACCTAACAACAACAAAACAAACAACAAAAGTATCAGTGAAAATATTTTAAAATACGAACTATGCATTTATTGTAAAAGGAAACTGTTAACATATTATTATGGATCCAGCATAGTTTGCTATGGAAATTTGGTTGCCAAGTTGCTAATTTCCTAGCAACAAACTCCTGAAAGAAATGTGGCTGGTCCAGGAATGTTAAAATTAATGTAATAAGAAAACATACTATTTCCTTTAACTTGTTATCTTTCAGAACTTGTCAAGGTGTATTGATAAAAAAGAAACTGGCAGGATGATGAGTATTTACGTATCACAAAAGGAAGAAAAGAGGTTTGAGGGAAGGTGAGAGCTACACAACGTTTTTATCAATCATGTGCCACATCATCAGAGATCACAGTGGAAAGAAGACAGGTGCCATCAAGCCAGCAGTGTTTAATGACTATATGAAAATTAGATTTTCATTCTAAGAAATATGATCAAAAGAGGAGAAAATGTAATTAGTCACCCACTTTTGTTTCTAAGGATCTTCTAGTTTACATAAGGATTTTCTAGCTTACCTATACTCTGTCCTTCCTTTTCTTCTTCCTTTTGTCCTTTATTCAGAAAAACCGAAGATGAAAGAAAAGACTGGTTGAAAATAGGATTAGATTAATACTTTCAACAAAATATTTTAATGTGGCTTCAGAAAAGAGCGCCTTTAGTAAGAAGAAATCTTCAATACTGAGAAGCCAGAGCATCTGTGAAACAGTATTTTTTTTTCTGAATGAAATATAACAAGTTGCACATTACATTTTTAATTGTAAGAAGAAACTACAATGTTCTGTCAACTTTGGAGTTATCTTTGATATCTCCTGTGTCAAGATACTACAGATTTATGGTTTCTGTCAAGAATTTTACAACAAAATGAAACAGGATAGAACGAGGGGCAATGGGCACAAACTGGAACACAGGAAGTTCCATCTCAACATGAGGAAAAACTTCTTTCCTGTGAGAGTGACAGAGCACTGGAATAGGCTGCCCAGAGAGGTTGTGGAGTCTCCTTCTTTAGAGACTTTCAAAACCCACCTGCATATGTTTATGTGTGGCCTGCCCTACGTGATCCTGCTCTGCCAGGGGGGTTGGACTCGATCTTCAGAGGTTCCATCCGATCTCTGCCATTCTATGATTCTATGAAATGTTCTGGAAATAATTACTACTCTTTATTTTCATGGATCTAAATGTACTTCCTTTCCAATGTATAGCTGCTTTATCAAATAGCTGGGCAAGAAAACTATTTCCACCTCCCTTTTCAGTTGTTTTTAAAAAGAAACAGCCCAGAGCCTGGAAAGGATCTGGGGCAGTGCATACCGACCATAGGTCTCCATCCTTTGCAATTCAGATTCTGACACCGTTGAAAAGAGATTTGACGTGACTGCTCCAGAAGTGAACATCTTTTTAGCACACAGACTGTTTTAACTTAGAGAGAAACTATAGTTCTTCATATGAATTATATAGGGAAACTGTAATATCCTGAAGTTGACGTACCAATGCTTCATGTTACCAGGTTGGCTCTAGTGCAAAGCCTGACCTTTTTCTCACCCTACCTGTTCAGTTCTTTCATGTTTGGTTTTATCTGTTGCAAGTAAGAAGTGCTTTCTGTTTAGATCTTCTGACCTTTTACAAGGATTAAATGTTTCACCATTGTCTATTCTGTTGTCAGATTAAATAGTTTGAAGCAAATGGAGAGAAAGGTGATTGTACCTGAAGCTCTACTGAGCACATAGGAGTGGTTGTTCTGAAAGGATATTGAGCCTTTCAGTCTATACAAGACTTACATAGCTTTTTCTCTATAGCATTAATCTACAAAGCACAGCACTGTCTTAGGAAAACCATGGAGAGGATTAAGAGGAATCTCTGTATTCCTGGATGGCTCGACTGGACGATTTTTTCATAGCTTCTTCCAGAGTCAAAGTACACAACCCTCAGCTCTGCTTTACTTGCAGTGTCAAGATTAGCATAGAGCCAAAACAAACCTGTCATCTTCTCCCTTGGATATGCCTGATGAACAGCTAAAAGAGGATTTGATTTCAAAGTTGAATATTGTCTCAGTGCCCCTCAAAAGCGAGACTCATGTACATGTGCTGAACTTTCAGTGCGTAGAGAATTTTACCAAAATGCCTAAAGTTGTACCTTTAAAAGATTTCAGATGTAGGCTTTCATGTCTGAATACTTGTTTAAGTCTCATTGCAAGTATTTAAATGGGATTTTGGAGGTGGATGTTTGGCTTTGGTTCTGCAGTGACTGAAGGCCTACTCACCAGGTAAGGAAACCTGGCTTTTCTTGGAACGACTGATGAAGTGACTTCATGGTACAATGGTAAACTAGCCGTATAACTGTGAACTTCAGTCACAGCAGATTTCCCAATCATTGCTCGTTCACAGTTGGGCAAAACTATAAAAAGTCAAGGGAAAAAATTGCTTCTTCCACATACTTTTAGGACCTTAAAAGATGCCTAGTCCTCGAGTGATAGTATAACCCTACTATTTTCAATGGCTTTAAAAAATATGACTGACTTTTCTAACTTATCTAACGTTTTGCTGTCATTTTCAGAGATTTTGAGTTGTATTACTTGTCTATGAATGTTGGTCCAAATGAAGTTTTTGTTTTCTGTGCAAAGATGAGTGGAAACTTAGGATAGCCTGGAAAACAAAAATCAGCTTCCAACAGTATCGTAGAAAAAAATGGTCTCTTCATAATATTGCACTTGTGTTTCATACCATATATATATTTAACTTGTTTATCTGTTACCTTGATGTGCTAATGCAACTGGCTATATGAAATGATAAGCACAGTTGAAGGACTGATGCCACTCGAATGTGGTCAGGGTGGTAGTGAGTAGAAATGGGAAGCCCAGTTTTTCTTCAGTATCTCTCCTCTTTATTACATTAGTTGTAAGTACATGCTGTTAGTTGTATTACTAATGATGTTAATGAGTCAAATACTCTTAACTCTGGATTCACTCCTGCCAAAGAAATTTTTAGAAGGCCATTACAAAGTTGGAGAAAGTTTCAGAAAAGCCCTATGAATTATTCAGTGGGTAGTAAACATATCTTAATGTGAGAGCTTTAGAGAACTCATTCTCAAAAGATTTAGAAGTAACTTGATTATTCTGCACAAGTATTTTCCAGGAGAGAAAATAGTGGATTCTAAGGGACACATAAATAATAAGAGCTAGAAACCAAAACTAAGCATATGTTTGCTTTTCTTGTCTTAGAACTGTGCAAATCCAAATCCAAACCTCTTTGAGGTAGAGGGTATTCATGACCTATGTTGCCCAACGGAATTAATGAATGACTGCTATGCAATAGTCTGAGCAATGTGTGTTATCTTTGAACAAGCTTCTTGGGATTCTAGAGGAGATGTATTCTACTCGGGAAAGGTGCCCTTTGTCTTGGCACAAATTGGGTAAGCTACTCTGCTAATCTACCTTTTGAAGGCTAGGCAGAAATGATAAGACATTTTAGGTGAAGTCATATGAAAAATAATGTAAAAATCACCAAGGCATTTACTCTGTTGTTGACTAGCATTCTCTTCTGTTCTCTGGCAAATCACTGAACCATTTTAGCTTTTTTTCCCATCTATCAAAAAAAAAAGGCCTTTCGTGAAAGAATATTTGTATTTAGTTATGATTATTAATATCATGAGAAGCAAAATCATATTACAATTATTTAAAATATTCCTTCCCTCAGATAACAATATTTATTCTAGTTTCCTACATCAGCATTTTTTTTCATTCTTGTGTTGCGTTAGTATTTATCAAATTGAATTCTACTCAGATTATGGAGTCACGCTGGTGTGAATGATGGAACTTTTTCCATTTATTTGTCAAACCTGATGATTTAAGAAAACATTTAGAGAATTGTTAAGAATTTCCACTGTATCTCACACTCCAGCAATCTTTACATTAAAGTGAATTCTTATTTGGTGTTATGTACTTTTATTGGCTGGAGTTTGGTTCAGTTCAGCTTGGGAAAACTGACTCATGTTAGACTGGTAAATGCTGCTGGAACTTAATGGCTTCAGTGGTTTTTCGAGATGAAAAAAAATTCTCACCATAATATAGCCTATAGAAATGATCAACCTGCTGAAAATAAAAACACTGTGTATTTAAATAAGCAGGAATGAATTTTAAACAAATTACTTTACGAACAAGTTGTATATGAGAATTTGATGAATGATATGCACTGTAATATATACCTTTTGGTTATGGCCTTTCATTTCGTTAGTCTCTGTTTTTAATGAGCTCTTCTTGAAGTTCAATGGCAATTAGATAAATCAGAAAAGCATAATATAACCATTAAAAAATACAACTCGAGAGTATTTTTCATATTATCTTTATAAATGAACACAGGAAGAAATGTCACGATATTTCTCTCAAACACATTGCTAAGATAAAACTTTGCCTAACACAAAACTCAAAAAGCTTTGTAAGGATTACGTTCTTTTTCTTGAACTCTAATCATGATTTATGTTTTAATGTAAAGTTTATGGGACTTCAGTCTGGGAAGCAGAATTTAAGGCTGTCATTCTTTTAAAATTCTAGGTTCATCATGTTCTAAACTATGAGTAACTCCAAAAGGAAGAACGTTTTAAGCTAAATCTTTACCTGACGAATAAATGATGTGGAAGCAAGGGAGTGATTGAGTTGTGCTGGGTGTGATTCTTGGTGCACTTCTGATGCTCACCTTTCATCCTTTGCAGTTCAGATTCTGACACCGTTGAAAAGACCAGGGGAAACTACACCAAAGAGGAAGGGTAAGTCTGTTTAGGGGAAAAAATAGCTTGTAGTGTAATTTAAATGAGCGATTGGGCCCTCCCTGGAAAGTATAAGCTTTGACCTTATCTCAGATACTCGATTTCTCTCACAATCCTTAAACCAGATCTTGCAAAAGATCCCCTGGAATCAGCTCTATGCCCAATTTGCACACAGGGAGCCCACCCTGCCTTTTGTCGTTTCATTCTAGCTGCACAGGAAGCATTTCTCCACCCAGAGGAGACAGGAGAGTTTCACTGCTAAAAATCACAAAGGAAGAGGAAATTAATAATGAAGTTTATACGCTGCAGTAATTACTAAATTTGACGCTTTGCAATTAAAAATCTAAAGCTACAGCCACCTTTTTTCTTCTGCCTTCTTGAAGGGGAAAAGTCTGCTATAAACTATTTTGAGTGATTCAGTATTAAATGAAAAACTGATTTTTTTTTTTAAAGTGGCTTATAATCTTTCCTGTAATGTTTCAATGAAGAAATCAAACTAAATGACCTTTTAAGTGGATATATATCCAGTATGGGAAACAAAGCCAGTATAAAAGGGAAACAGTACAGCATAAAGAAACCATAAGAACATACCAAGTCATGTGAATGTAAATCAGCAATTATAAAATATAATAATCTACCTTCTGTTAAAAATGATAATAATAAAGAAATCAACCTCAAAATCCCAGTCTTTGATTTCGCTATAAACTATTACCTGTGTACAGCACAACAAAACAAAGACATTTTTCCAAAGAAGTTTTGTTGTTTCTAGAGTGTTTTAATGAAAGACTGTTGGATTAATTGTGAATTGTTTTGTTTTTTGAGGGAAGGAGGATTAGGAAAGAAAAAAGGGGGGGGAAAAGCGCTTGTTCATATGTAGTTTTTCATTTATTTTTAAATTTGATAATTTAAAAAAAATATATATTCTAAAAGGTAACATTTAAGAACATTTTATTGAAAGCTACTAAATACATTTTAAAGTAGACACGAGCAAATACAGAAATAATGTAATGATAGTAATTCAGTATCTGGTAAACAAAAACAATTTCATTAACTGCTTCTATATTCAGAACAGAAAAAAAAAATTGGTTAGACAATTTATCTGCTATTCTGACTGACATAGAGGCAGTTTGATTTTATCTTTGTTCATTTTCTTTAGACCAGGTAGGAACCTGTGTCTCAATATTTTAAGTATGTGTCCTCATGAAGTTCACAGCCTGTGAGAGCTTCTTGATTTACTTCAAATCTTTCCCTCACCTTTTCGCCAAAAAAAAAAGAAATTCTCCTCTCTTACTAGCACTCCCAAAGTTATAAAATCCCTTCTGAGTCATTTTGCTTGCTGCTACTTGGTGAGATGTGAAAAAAGGAATATGAGATGGTGTTCACGAGGAGAAGGGGTGATTTAAGAGGGAAGTCTTACTGCAGTAAAGGACAAATGCCTGTTTTTAATTGATAACTACTATTATTTATTACGTCAGATGAAAATCAAGCTACTTCAAAAGTATTCAAATATAGACATGAGAACTTAAAGACTCCTTTACTTTATCCTTATAACTTGGGAATGATTTGACATCTCTAGCCTCACTTCCTTTGCTACTCGTGGTTAGCTTTTGCCTCGGTGAAATAAAAGTATCCTCAGTATCTGCTTTTTCAGAAGTAATTGACCTCTTGGCCATCCCTTTACAGCCTTTACACACAGACATACGCTCTCTGCTGGCACTTTGTATACTGTACTTTCTGTGCTTCGCCAACCCTGACAAACTTTAAGTAACTAAAAGTTTCCCGAAACAACTTTCCTACCCAGTGACTGGTCGTTTTGTTCTTAAAAACGATTACAAAATAATGGGAATTTTGAATCCCTAGAAGTCTGCACTTAAAACCCAATAAAACCCTACCTCATTACTAAGTCTAATAATGTTAGATGCAATTTAGCGTGAGTATTATTCAAAAGCTGCTATAGTAGAGGTTTGCAGGTAGGGTCTACATTGTTATTAATGCGAAACTGCTGTGGTTGCCTTATTCTATATATTGTCATTAAGTATCTAATAATTTTACAGACTTTTATTACAGTCAGCGGGATTTTATTCTTCTGGAGCCCCCAGTGGAACATTAGGAACATGTAGGAAACCAGAACATTTGCAGCAAACCTTGCACAGCACTGCAGGATTCTGCTTTGATCTTGCTGCGATTAGTCACCTTCGGGTAGAGATGAAAAACTAATTAAATCCTTTATTACTTATACCTGTTAGAGATGATATTTACAGTGCTGTGGTTCAGAACTTGTTGGTTTCGAACATCTATGGATTCTGAAGACAGCCATGTTTTGCTGTTCTCCTTCTGCCCGTTTCTTCCCTCTCCTCTGTTTCTGCTTCATTCTGTAAAGCACGTCAATCATCAAGGCCAATTTTGCTCTTGGAAGGTTTATGTCACTGCTGGATCCTTACAAATGAACTATTAATGTGCAAGTACCGGGATCCTCCATTCCCCCACAGTAGGCACTTCGTCCCCGAAGCTTAGCCTTCCACCACTCTGACACACGCCATTGGCAACCTTATGGCTTGGAAAAGTGATTTTTTTTCTATTTGAAGGTTCTGTGTACACTACGTGGCCCATCTATCAATGACTTTCTGGTTATTAATTGCTCATAAATGTTCATGAATTTGTGTCACTCTGATGAACCTCTTAACTTGCATACAAGCTATTAATTATTCATTTGTAAGTAATTATGCTGATGATTTTTGCATCCTCTATAGCTGCTCATTATGTAAACTAACCATGTTAACAGTCCCTATACTGATTCAGGCTTGAGATACAGCTCTCCCTGACAACAGCTAAAGACCGTAAGATTAAAGATTTTTATAACAAAGTAAAAATTACTTGCCAATAGATATTACTTACTGTCTTTGTGATAGACAAAATTTAAATCTTTGTTAGCAAACATACCTACAAATACCATACTTTGCTCACTTTTTGGAAAAAAAACGTAATTGTTGCTTTACTTATAAAAAGGAAAGACGAAGTATTAATTTTTTTAATGGATTTTTTTTTTCTCTGAAGAAAAACATTTGGTTAGATGAATGGAGGGCGAGGTCCTTCGGGGGGCAGTAGACATTGCGGGTCTATTTGGGAGGGGTCCCTGACAACAGGTGTTTTGGACACTCTTAGGGGGATATTTGAGGGAGGAGTTATTGGCATTTCCACTCAAAATTGCGCTACTGTATTTTTCTAATCGCTTACTAATGACCAATTTTGATAAGCTCAACACAAAAGAATCTTAAGACTATGAGAACATCCACTGAGCTTAATAAAATAGAATATTTTGATCCCTAAGAAGAAAACAAGCTTCTAACAAAACTCTGCATCTTTGGAGGAGAACAGAAACTTCGTTTTCTCACATGTAAAGCATTGTACGATAGCAGTACAATGCTCTACAATCATCTTTTTCAGGATAGACATACAAAGACACAATTTGCAAGGATGGATTTTCAAAACCATGCTAAGCAAATTCATGATACAGTGAGATGATAAAGCATTTGTTGAACCCAAAATTCAGTGAGTTGTGAAAAATATACAAAATCTTTTCAAACATTATAGAAATCAAAGAGGGTTTTTCCGCCTTTTGTTTTTTTTGTTGTTTTTTTTTG
>VWZK01005891.1:0-79196 GCA_013396935.1 Baryphthengus martii
CAAGACAAAAATCACTCCAAGACAAAATGGTACAGATTAAGCTTCCAAGCTGGAAGGTATAGCACATTAGCTTACCCAAAAAGCCTTTGAAGTAAATGCAAAAGCAGCTGGACTGCTGAGCCTTTTGTGCTTCCTGGTGTGATACAGGGGATGCCAGCATTGTGATGAAGGAAGAAGGGTGATCACTCGCACCATTGGCTAGATAACTAATTCTGATTTCTTTTTTTTTTTTTTTTGCTTATAGGTGCATGAATTAAGAGCTACGGGTTATAAATTATGAAACCTTGTGACTTGAACCAATGAGTTCACATGGCAGGCTAGTCTGGGCAAAGGGAAAATGATTCCCTGTTGGTTTTGTTTGTTGTATTTCTTAAAGAGTTCCTAAAATAAAGTTTAATTCACAAAGTATGTTGCCCTGTGAATTTGAGAGATCCAAATGGACTATGACACTCATCGGACTGGCGGAGAGTAAGTGAGCGGCTGTGTGGTGCTTAGCTGCCTACTGGTGTTAAACCACAACGGATGCCAGCAATTGGAGTGAGTGCGAGTACTGCATGTCAATGTGGGATTGCTAGTAAATGTCAGGCTGGACTACTGCAAGCATTAACTGCACCACTCAGTTTGGTGTCATCCACAAACTTGCTGGGTGTGCACTCAATCCCACTACCTATGTTATTAATAAGGATATTGAATTGTACCGGTGCCAGTACGGACGCCTGAGGGACACCACTTGTTACTCATCTCCGCTTGGATATTGAGCCGTTAACAACTGTTTGGATGCAGCCATCCAGCCAATTCCTTATCCACCGAGTAGTCCATCCATCAAACCCGTATATCTCCAATTTAATGACAAGAATGCTGTGTGGAACCGTGTTAAAGGCCTTACAGAAGATAAGATCCATGACATCGGTTACTCATGATAAGGCCATTGGTGCTGTTTCTGTTTGTGTCACTGTTTCTGTCTGTGTGGCCGGCCGTGTACAGGTGTAGATGTGTGTGCGCGCACATCTGCATATCAGTGTATGTGTGTTTGTTACACATGTGTATGCCAGGTTTTCTCACTACTGGTTGGACCTCAGGAAACAGAGCTGTAACTGTCTTGTCTCTTACCATGCTGCTGGTTTTAGCGACTCCTGCTAAAGCAAGAAAGGTTTTTAAGAAGGGTTTTATCAAGAAGCGATCAGACATTTAAGCACTGATAGCATGACAAAGATATATGCATTAACTCTTGGGACACAGGCCAACCTGAAATGAAGGTAGGTAGGTATTTTTTTGCTGGATTTAAATGCTCGATTGAGTTACACATAGAATATTGACATATTTGAAAGAAATTTCACGTTTTGTAGGAAAGGAAACTCTGCAGCTTTGTAATGGAATTAAGCAGCCTGAGGCACTTACTTTAAAAAAATTTAAATCTGCCTCTTGACAACTAAATAATTCTGTAGTCATCATGTTCATCTATTAACTGCTGCTGTTGACTCAAGCACCCCTTGGAACCGAGTTATTAGATACGAGCTTTGTGCTTTTCAAAGAGAAAACTTAAAAGGAAAAAATAGAAGAAAAGTGCTTTGTTTGCATTACTCAACCTTGTAAATTGAAAGCCACTGGTGTTTAGAGCATGAAAGAGGACATGACAAAATGGGTGGAAAATCAAATGGTAGAAAACTATATGCAAGACCTTGGTATTGCCAGGTTAAGGACAAACTACAAGTTAAGTGCACACAAGAATCAGGAAAAGTTTGACCACCACATCTGAGGCTTGTCTTCCATTTGATCAAATTTTAATTTCAGCATGTTATGGAACAGGTAAATTCCTGAAGGGGGCTGGCAACTTCTCTTGGGGCCTGGAAGATCATTCGGATTGACCACATAGCTAAAGAAGTTTCACAAGACATACATGTAGAGAAGCCTAGTAACTTTGGTCCCACCTTAGCACTGTTTCAAAACCTGCAAGATGGGTTTAATCCAATAGTCAGTGCCCTGAGTGCACTAACAACCCTTAATGGCCTTCACCTTCACCACTTGGGATCTTCAACCATGCACTCTGCCCATAGGCCCAGGCCTCTGTTTAAGTATGGACCAGGACCTTCTGCCCCTGCTTGAACTACATTGTAGGTGCATTTGTGTTCAGTTTGGGCACAGCCATGACTGGCCATGAGCCCTGTTGATCTGCACTCTGAGCCACATACTGACTTCTTGGCTTGACCTTGAACCTGCCTTATCACTATGGAGGTCTGCATCCTTGGTGCAGAAGTGAAATGGATAGAATAGCTCAGTTAAATGCACGTTCTCAGTAGAGTGAATGAAAGATTAGGTGTCGTGGAGCTGGATTCTGACTGGTTAGGCCCCTGCCCTGCCAGACGTGTTACTGCAACTGGAGCAGCTGGCCCTTGCTATACCCTCATACCAACTCTACAGCTCATGACTCAAAGCAGTCACCTCTCCAAAGCTGGCACAGTTAGCTAAGACAGACTCAATTCTTAGTGAATAATACTGCACTAGAAGCAAGAAAAGTATCAGAACCTGACCATGTACTACTGTGAGCCAGCACTGGACAGTGATGTGAACAGAAAACAGTGCAGCTGTGCACGTCTTGCAAATACTCCAGAAAGACACCTCTCAGAGATCATAGAATCATAGATCCGCTGAGGTTGGAAAAGATCGCCAAGATCATTGAGTCCAGCTGTCAACCCAACATTATCACGACCACTAAGCCATGTCCTGAAGTGTCACGTCTACATGTGTTTTGAACAGCTCCAGGGACTCCACCACCTCCCTTGGTAGCCTTTCCGTGTAGAAATTTTTCCTAATATCCAATCTAAACCTTCCCTGGTGCAACTTCAGCCCATTTCCTCTTGTCCTATAGCTAGCTACTTCGGAGAAGAGACCAACACCCACCTCACTGCAACCTCCCTTCAGGTAGTTGTAGAGAGCAAGAAGGTTTCCATTCAGCCTCCTCTTCTCCAGACTAAACAATCCCAGGTTCCTCAGGTGCTCCTCATAAGACATGTTCTCCAGACTCCTCACTAGCTTTGTTGCCCTTCTCTGCACCCTCAGATCCTTTTATGCTAGGCAATTTTCCAGCCATTCTTCCCCAAACCTATAGCAGTGCCTGGAGTTGTTGTGACCAAAGTGCAGGACCTGTCACTTGGCCTTGTTAAACCTCATACAATTGACCTCGGCCTATCAATGATGATAAATGACAAAAGAAAATTAATTGGCACTAAGAGTCTTGAGGGTTCCAGTAGGAATTTTCAAAACAATCTGGTATGGAAAACATCACCTTCCCTCTCTTCCTCAAAAGAAAGAGGTGCTATTACATATCACACTGCTTGCAGTTATTTGAGATTGTGAAACGAGAATATATAATTTTAATTTGTATTTGAAAACATGCAATTCTTATGTCTATTCCACACAAGTATGTCAGTGTTAACCCATGAACATCAGTTCGTGCTAATGCAGCCACTTCCTTCAGTAATAAACCGTTACTTCATTTCTCATTCCAGAGTAAACTGCTAGCAGTAGTCAACTAAAAAGCAATTTTGCCTGTATCTCCATGTGGTCAGTAGCCTGATTCTTCCCTGCTTGATCAGACACAGACAATATAGCTTTGAAACATGATGACCTTTTACAGATACGCAAAAGTTTTACCTCTTTGCTAATACTGCTGGACTTTCTCACAATTTCGTGCCTATAATTTAAACTCAGAAACACAAAAAGTTTAAGGGACATTATTCAAGTGACTGACAACCAGTAACGTCCAAAACCTATTTTTCCTGCAGACTGTCCTCTCTCCTCAAATTTTCTAAGAAGGTCTTTCACATACATAGCACAACCCTCTGATAACTACAAAATCCCTTTGTACTTGCAACGCGTTGTCTCAGAAGTATAATCTTTCTATAATAAGTCTTTTAAGACTCTTCTGAAAGATGCTATGGAGAACAACCCACAGTCTATTTGAAAACACAGTCCAGAAAAGAGGTTTCTTATCTAAAAATATATATACATTTAAAAGAGAAGTAATTTTAAAGAAAAGTTAAATTCATAATATATTATTAAAGAAACCAGATAACCTATTTCCATTAGCCACATCCAGGAGTAAACCAAACAACTCCTCACTTGAGTGGTCCACCTCTCCGCACTTGGTTTTTTAAATAATGTAGCATCTGATGTTTTCGACACGTGACAGCATGCAAGGCTGGATTTAAATATACCTTAATCAAAACTGTCATTTGTAGTCACTCTTTTGTGATTTATTAATGATATCTACAGACACACTATTTGTATTTTCTCACACACCATAGCACGTCAGTGCCTTCATTGAATTCAGTAGTACTAGTCACAGAGTGAGGTTCTGCTTGGATAAGAAAGAAGGCATCAGATTTTTGGCTTGCTCCAGCTGAAGACTTGATTCCCCTCATAGGCCAGGGATGAAAATGAGCCATGCATCCCTGTATCCAGACTGTAAGTGGAGGCCTTCAGCACACACCTCAGTCACAAACTGGCTGCTCACTCCCCGAGGGCGGTGCTTTGTGCACTGCCTGCGTGGTGCACCCACCCCGCAGCACAGCAGGGGGCTGTGGTAGTGTGGAGAGTGCAGGTACCACCAGGGCAGAGATGGTTTGTAGATGGTGTCAAGGTAAAGCTACTCTTGTCTGCATCTACCAGTCAGGCCCTATGTTATTACTCTCTATTAAAGAGAAGTTGGCAGAAAACTCACTCTCATTTCTACAGTACTGTTCAACTGACTCTCATACATTGCTACAAATATGTCTAAATACAAGCATTTAATATTGTTCTTCATATTCCTGTGCAGAGAAAGACATGTGCCTCTTCTTCCCATCCACTTGAACTGCAACTGCGTCCATACAACTGGTAAGAACTTTTAAGACTGGGCCACGCTACATCGAAATATCAACCACGAACTCTTATTCTCATTGTATGGGGATTCGTCGACCATCACCACAGTGCCGTAGTGTACAGAGACAAAAATTGGGATCCCAAAATCTGTGTCTCATCAGCTTCAAACTTGGACACATAACTCTAGAAGAATAGGGAGACAAGTACTGATAAACTTCAGGTGTAGAAGAACAACTAAGGGCACGGTATGTTACCCAGACGCCATTGGACACAGAGAGCACAGCAACACGATTTTAACTGGTGTTGAATAAAGACCTAGAGTTATTCATTCTGTCTACACAGAGTTCAACAGGCGAGGCAAGATACTAATAAGGACATCCAGCTGGTTTCCATTACAGCTTGGCTGTTCACTAAACTCGGACTTGAATTCCTACGAGAATGGCCAGTCACTGATACCTGAGGAAAATATAAAACTGTTACAGATGGCTTACCCTTCTTTGTCTCAAGATCGTCAAGGAGATTAAGTCAAAGACACGAATGTATTTAAATATCTGATTGACACTTTGCCTTACAAGGTGATAAAATAACTACCTATTTATATTGAATTTACATTCTTTTCCTATCTCAGTGCCTTATGTTAAATAAAGTCTGTACTTACCCAAAGAAACCTGAACAGACAGAAGCAGCAGCCACAACACTGGAGTAGAAAGATGTTCTTTTGTTGCCATCCTGATAGTAGACAGATGAAACCACTCTCTGTGAGGCACTGTCTAAACCAAACTGCATGGGCTTCTCTGTCTCACAAATGACTACAGAGGAGGAAATATGTAGATTCACATGGTAGCATGAACTATGTGAAGGAACCAATAGAAATATTGTTCACCTTTTTAGACATTATCAACAGATTAATCTCAAATGTGAAAGAACCAAAACCTCCAATAAAATTCTAAAATTGTGTCTGTGACCTTATATGAAGGATGATTACGCTTCTGATGCTTTCATCGGTATTGACTTGTCTATGTTGGTCTATGGGACCAATATCTATGGTACAAGCAGAGCAGTACCACCAAATGGTTATTGCTTACCTGACAAAGCAATGTGAGAGTGCGGAACACTGGTCATTGTTTTAATCACTTTGGAAGAGAAGGAGGCAAAGAAAACCCCTAAATTTGTATCTCACCCATCCTCATGGGAGAAATTATACTCACTATGAAATGAACAGAAGTGGTGTTTATCACTAGTGATAGTTCTATGAGTAAAATGACACTAGCTCTGTCTTTGAGGCAAGCACTACTCAGTTTCCTTATTCGGTCAAAACTTGAGAACTGTATGAGCAGAAGCTCTTGAAAGACCATCTTCCTTAGGATGCAAATTACAGGACTTCCTGTTTCCTCTGCTGAGTTTCTTTTTGTTTCAGATTTTGTATGACCATTGCTGGTAGTTTTACCCACTCTCATTTGCTCTACGATGATGAATTAAGGGAAATAAAAGCCGCTATTAATCAAACTGTGGCTACTGAACTCATTCTTGGCAACTGGAACAAGTCACGGAGTTCTATCTGTTTACACCAGTCTAAATACACAATCCCAGTCGTGTTTAGGACACTGACACACATACTCTTTCTGTCTGATGGCATCTACCTGATGTTTTTCCAGAATCCCAAGTTCAATGACATCCAACCTGTTAGGTCCTTATCACACCAGCAAGCTCTGCAACCTCTTCCCCTATTCACTGGGCTTTGTCTGCCTGTTCAAGGTCTGTATAATATTGCAGCAATGTAACCTTGGTTCAGACTGCTGTGGAAAGAGCTGCATGAGGAAAAGTAAAAAGAAGTCTGGCCAGAGGTTGCTCATTCTTTGCTCGAGTTACTCAGGAGCTCAGACACTTGCCTGTGATATCTACTAGAGCTCTATGGCAGCCAAGCTTGGGTCTGGCCATGAACTTTGCTGATACTGACCCTGATCTGCTGCCTTTATGTCTTGATCTTGGACCTACTACCTTACTACGGTCTTGCCTGGATTGTCTGGACTGCAGACTTAACCTGGCTGAAATCATCAGACCTATTCTGTTCTTCTTGTTCAGGTACTATGGGATTGTACCCCTCGGTGTGGATCTTGCTTCATGCTTGCAGTGAACTTCAGTTCCTGGCTGACTTTTCCTTGCAGATCAGTCTGCTTTTGCTCCCTGATACAGACCTCTGAAAAAGAGAAAGTCACTGACATTCTGTTGGAAATCTGGTCAGGTTGAGGAAAAAACCACTACAGATGTGTTAATGAGAGACAGACAAATGATCCATTATAAAGTCTGTTACTGTAGCAAGGTTCACTGGTTCACTTAGCACTCTTTTTCTTGCTGGTTAGTGGCCATCAACAGAATTCTCATTGACATTTTAAACCCACTCCAAGAAGTCTAAGAGTGAGATCTATTTCTCAGCATGCAGGCCCTTGATGACTACAGTGTCCTTTATGGGCACTGTGACTATAACCAGGCACATGCCAGTGTCCATGGATGTTAGAACACCAGAATACCCAGCTGGGGTGAAGCTGGTATTCCTCTTTTCTTCTCTTTCCCATTGCAGACAGGGATATCATCTGGGATGTATTTACCTGGCAGCAAGAATTCCCTATGCCCAATGGGCATGAGGGCTTACCTAAAACACACAGTCCCCACAATGACTTTAACAAGTCCTGACTATATCTGTCACCAGGATGTTCTTCTAGTCAAATGACATGGAGAAGACACCTATTCAAGGACAAGTTCAATGGCAACATGACACCATGTCTGTTATTCAGATTAGCAATGTTTGTGAAGGACCTTAAAGGTATCTTCTCACTAGACTTAGACACAGAATGCTCCTATATGAAAAAATAATCCATCAGCTACCATTGCACAGCCCATCATTACTGTTGGTATCCTTTGCCTGGATAGCGGGCCATTCTGGGACACCATCTCTATTCACATAGCAGAAGAAAAAATGGAAGCATCTCCACTAAGCACAAACATCTTGGTCTACAGATCCAGAAGTTCTGCTCCTTCCTCACATGGATAAGACCCTTCTTCTCTGAGGAACCCACATACCCCTCCTCAGTCAACTTTCCTCCCTTTTTCACTTCTTTCCATGGACACTTATAAATCAGTCACAGGCTGAGGATTCTGTCTCCTCTGCTGACAGGAATATTACATTTGTCTTTAAAGTAGAGTTTACCTGTCATAAATTGAGCATCTATTTGGAAAATATTTTCTACCATGAGTTTTGTTCCTCTGGATATCCAACCCCACCTTTTCAGAAGTATTCCCTGATGCTTTTCACACTGCATTTCCACTGTTGACCTTAGAATTAAGATGTCCTCTCCTCCACAAAGAATCGGACACGACAGCAAAAATCTGTAATGGGCTAAAGAGGGGGAACTGAAAGAAGTTATCAAGTGTATCTGGAGGACTAGAGTGACTCCAAGACTTATGAAGAAATATTGAAGTGTATTTGCTTTAGGTTTAGTTTTCCCAATATGAACATTAATTGCCGAATTCTTGGTGTTCTAGTTTGTGTCGCCTGTGAAGTTTCTTTCAGAATTGGCTTCCCCATCAGAAAAGCATGGGAAGATGGACAAAAAGCAACCCTTATGGTCTGGAGGCATGCAATAGAATGTGCTGGGACTCAGACTTGTGTACTTAAGAATAAACTTTACAATCCTATAACTAAAAATCATATTGCATATGGAGTTGTAGGGACATTGCTCAGCAAATGCCCTTGGGCAGGAAGATGTAACTGGTGTTGATGTCTAGAATCTGAAAGAAGTAGAAGACTCTCATATAAGCCCTAATAAACCGTGAAATTTTGCAGCCAGTAGTTAGAGTGCATGAGAATGCAGGAAGAAACCAGATAATTTCCTGAACTGAATGAGAAGCCTCATACTAGTATCAATTCCCTGACTTCCCTACTATACATTCTGAGAGCAGAATGAAGTAATTTCTTCACAGAAATGAAAATGGGGTCTGAGGATAGTGATTGACAGCTGTTTCTGTATTTGCCAAGTAGCTGCTTCAAGACATACTGCTTCCCAAGTAGCACTTTCTTCCAGGGGTTCCTGTCGTCAGCTCTAGGGGTACCTTCTGGCTAAAGATTACTTCTCAGTTCTTTTACAAGAAAAATCTGTTGTTGATTCAGTTCTCCTTACTGGGATGAGCAAAAACTAAGAGGTGGACAGAGCCTGTTGTTTTCCAGCTTGCAAGGAAGGAAGAAGAAAGTAGATATGGGGCAGGACTCCAATCTGGTTGGAGTATAGAGTGAAGCTTTGTTTTTCTCAGGATATGCCCATATACTGGAGATGCTTACCTTCCTGCAAAATGTACATACATGGTGGGAACAAGACAATGAATATCCCACGGTTCCATAAGGAAATCTCCGATTTATATCTTAGGTATAGTGAGAGATTAGTAGTGGAAGAGAGAGTTCTGTCTTCTCTTCTGATGCTCCTCAGTCCTATCACTTTGCATTTGCAAAGAAATGTAGTATAGGGAATTGATGTGAATAACATGTTCTGGCTTTGAGGCAGGCTGCATGGGTATCTTACGCAAGAGTATGCAGCAAGAGTAGTTGTAAGATTCATGTGGCAGGACCCTGCAGATGAGAAGTGTTCAGGGACTACTTTCAAACAGACTCACCTAAGACAGCAAATACCATGGAGACACTGGGGTTTTCATCTCCTGGAGCAAAGAACGAAGGATGTGGTTAGAGGCTCATTTAATTTTTAAGGCAATCAGCACAAATATTGTCTACAGTGCTAAGTAGGAGTTGATTAGGGACTGATTTCCAGGTCTGGAATAAAGTGGTACAGACTAACTTGCACCCACATTGCACAGGATTAATTCCCTCTATACTGTATTTCCATTGAAGAGGGCCAAAGCAAAGCTAGAGACTGAACCAGTACCCGAGCCATGGGTCAGAGGTTAAGTGCTTGATTTTTCTTGCTTATTGTGCAGTGTAAGGGTACCCACAGCGTCCCTCCCGCCTCTCTCTCCAGCAGCTGAAGAGCTTCCCGTTCTTCTTGACATCCACCAAGATTCATCCCCAAGGCAGCATAGGGTGTCCCTCCCCGTGCCCATGAATATCAGATGTGTAGAACAGGATGTCAGCAAGAAAAGTCCTTCTTCGCAGTCTCTAAAAAAACCTTTCTTTCTAAAAGAGTTTTCAAGACCTGGAGGTATAGAGCTGTCTAGTGGGAGATCTCTTAGGAAGCAGTTGCAGTGGAGAGAGCTAAGAAGACCGCTTAGCAAGCTCTGTGCTGGATCACCTGAATTACACAGTAGTCTTTTCTGGATTCTGGATGCGCACATTGATGCAGGGTAAGCAACACAGGAGGCAGCACAGCCCCTTTTAGAGGATGGGAGAGAAAACATGGAAAACATTTGCAGAGCCCATCTTCTGAGAAACAGAGGTGAAGCAGAGAAAGTCATAGTGAATTGGATGGGAGACAATGGGAATGGGTACCTCAGTTATACTGGCACAGGACTGTGGTACCATTGTCCAGCAGGTAGACACGGGAAATCTATGGGAACAGGAGATCCAGGGCATCAGCACATCACAGAAATCTTGGTGTCTCCATGTTCACAGCTGATAGGTTTGATCTCTGCATACCAGGAAACAGTCTCGTGACAGACTCTTTCAAACTCTACCTCAGGGCTTTTCAGGAGAGCTAAACCAGGGATGCTGATGTACACCATCTGAGACTCCTGCTGCCAGAATCTTTGGTAATGAGAAAGCAACAGGCATGATATCATCTTCCTCTGCTCTAAGCACATCACCATTAGACCTTGCTGAACCTTTCACATAGTGGACCCAGTGACAGCCTCAGCAGAAATTCAGAAGAGGAACTTTCTCTCAAAAGCACAGGTCAGCTTCTAGGCCTACCATTTGCAATTTCCTAATTATTGCTGCAGTGGAGCACTTAGGTTTTACTGGCCTTACCACAAACAAGGAGATAGCCTGAGGGTGGCTCAAGGCACAGGCGGCTTACGGCAACATGTACTCACAAGGGAGCACTGGGAAGTGCCTGGTCTCTCTTGCAGCACCGAGAATCATGTCAACTGCCTCACAGAGATCCACGCATTTGGTGGACTGCAATGGCATGAGAGAAAAGATGCTACTCCAGGCAGTGACTTAGGCCAATAGTATCTATAACGTAAGTGGGGACATGATGAAGAAAAGGCATGGTTGTCATCTTTTTTGCCTGCACCATCTTGCAGCCTCATCAGAATCAACCTGATATCCACTAAAGAAAATAGTAAGTGCAACTAGTTCAGGGATCAAAGGACTGATGGAAAGGTTGAATGCACTCACAGGACCTGACAAGAGGAGTGGCATGGCAGCAATGCAGAGCGAGATAGGATAGTATGAAAGATGGATGCACATTGATTTCCTTGGAGGTCTTACCCACTGCTGCAATACAGCAAAATATGTCTTTCTTCTCATGTATAGATATATATATATTTCTTCTCATATATCTCTGACGGTTGCCAAAGCAGTTTAGGACACTACCTGTACTAATGCACGTATATTTTCTTGCATGTAAAATTTTATTATATTTTATGGATCAGATCATCTTGAATGTCAACATGAGACACATACAGGACAACCAGGTGATCAGGCGCAGTCAGCATGGGTTTATGAAAGACAGGTCCTGCTTGATCAAGCTGCACAGAGATGCATCTAGGTGGCTTTTGAAAGTCTCCAGGGAAGAAGACTGCAATCTCTCTGGGCAGCCTGTTCCATCACCCTCCATAAGCCTCACAACAAAGAACTTTTTCCTATGTTTAAGTGGAACTTCCTGTGTTGTAGTTTGTGCCTGTTGCCCTTTGTTCTATCACAGGGCACCACTGAAAAGAGATTGGCCCCATCCTTTTAACGCCTGCCCTTTAGATATTTGATAATACTGGTAAGATTGCATCTCAATCTTCTCTTCTCCAGGCTAAATAAAGTCTTCTCAGCCTTTCCTCATAAGAGAGATAGTCCAGTCTCGTAATCATTTTTGTAGTCTTCCATTGGACTCTCCAGTAGTTCCCTATCTCTCTTGAACTGGGGAGCTGAGAACTGAACACAATACTCCAGATGTAGCCTCACATGGGGAGGAGAACCTCCCATGACCTGCTGGTGATGCTCTTCTTAATGCACCCAAGAGTTGTCCGCATTGTGTTTATCTGTTCCTAATTTCAGGTTTTACCTCTGTTTTCTGTTTTATATCATACCTTAGTTCTGCTGCAATGTTAATCCTATCAAAACTCTCTTCTACTATGCATTTTAGGACTCGATTTTTTGAGTTTAACTCAAAATGTTTTCTGTTATGACGCTGTGGTTTTTTCCTTTTTTCTCATGTGGAAGGAACACTTGTGATACCAACAGCCCTTTGTGTTATGTCTCAGATTGTTCTTTTGAAGAAATATTTTTAAAAGCACACCTGTTACAATTTCATATAGAAGAGAAAATAGTCAAGATAGTCTACTGAAACAAGCATGGTGTTCCCTTAAGAAGCGTAATTTGGGCTGGTGATGCAAAGTTAGACTGCATCAACAGGACCAAGAAGGAAGGAGATAACTTAAAGATGAGGATAAGGTGACTGGATGAAACACATTACTACAGAAAAGGAAGAAAAATGCTTATATCTTGTGATTCTGTAATCACTGAACAGGAACTGCATAATTGTGAAAAAAGGCAACTGCAATTCTAGGCTGTATCAGTTGAAAATTTACAATATAGATAGATGATTACTAAGATCACTCTACGGAGTATTTTTTACAGTAGACAATTTTGCTCATAGATATATATAACCAAAATTATGTACTTAAGTTGGAACAAGACAAAGAGGGGCTCCAAGGATAATCAGAGGAGTACAAAGGTTGTTTTACAGTTAAAGGGTGATGAAGAGACTAACAAAAAATGTCAGTTTAAAAAAATACAGTTCTGCTTCTAAGTATTTTCAGACAGATTAACACTGACTGGAACAAGAATTGTATAATGTGAAGGAAAGTATAAAGTTGCTGTGAAGACATGTAAGACAATGTCACAAGGAGACTTCTAACAATCAGAAAAATGAGGTTGTGGAATAAGCTTCCAATAAAAATGGTAACAGAAAGAAAGTTTTCTAGTAATGACCAAGGTCATAATCACTGAAAGGAATTATGGGACGTTTCCTTCAACTGTAAACTTGATGGTCCTCTTAAATACCTTGCCTCATAATTCAGGAAGTACCACAACAGATCTTGTGTATAAATCATACTTTTGCTATAAAAACATAGAGAATATGTAATGCAAAATATGGTAGAACTACAACCTCCTCTGTTTCCTGGAACTACCCAGGGAAGTAAATCTGGATATGAACAAGAGATTACTGTAGAGTGGACAAAAAGACCTTGCTCCATAGCAACCATGTAGAATTTTCACCTGGTACTTGATCATAGAATCATAGAATCATTAAGGTTGGACACGACCTTCAAGATCATCAATTCCAATCATCTACTAAACATTATCATAAGCATTAAACTATGTCTTGAAGTGCCACATCTATATGTTTTTTGAACACCTCCAGGGATGGTGACTCCACCACTACCCTGGGCAGCCTGTTCTAATGCCTAACCACTCTCTCAGTAAAGATTTTTTTCCTCATATCCAACCTAAACCTCCCCTGGGGCAACTTAAGCCCATTTTCCTCTTGTCCTATCGCTAGTTCCCTGGGAGAAGAGACAAACATCCACCTCACTACAACCTCCTTTCAGGTAGTTGTAGAGAGCAAAAAGGTCTCCTCTCAGACTTGTCTTCTCTAGACTAAACAATCCTAGGTCCCACAGGTGCTCCTCATAAGACATGTTCTTCAGACCCCTCACCATCTTTGTTACCCTTCTCTGGACTCGTTCCAGCACCTCAATGTCTTTTTCATACTGTGGTGCGCCAAACTGAACACAGTACTCAAGCTGCAGCCTCACCACTGCTGAGTACAGGAGCACAATCACTTCTCTATTCCTGCTGAACACACTGTTTTTGATACAGACCAGGATGCCTTTGGCCTTCCTGGCCACCTGGGCACACTGCTGGCTTGTGTTCAGCCATCTGTCCACCAGCACCACTAGATCCTTTTCTGTCAGGAAGCTTTCCAGACATTCTTCCCCAAACCTGTAGCAGTGCCTGGGATTTTTGTGACCGAAGTGCAGGACCCGGCACTTGGGTTAAACCTTATACAATTGACCTCGGCCTATTGATCCAACCTGTCCAGATCTCACTGCAGAGCCTTCCTACCCTCGAGCAGTTCAACACTCCTGCTCAGTTTGGTGTTGTCTGTGAACTTACTGAGGGTACACTCTATCTCCTCATTCAGATCAACAGTAAAGAGATTAAACAAGACTGGCCCAAAAACTGAGGCCTGGGAAACAGCACTAGTGACCGGTCGCCAACTGGATTTAGCTCCATTCACTACAAGTCTCTGGGCTTGGTCACCCAGCCAATTTTTAACCCAGCTAAGAGTCCACCCGTCCAAGCCATGAGCTGCAAAATTCTCCAGCAGAATGCTGTGGAAGATGGCATCAAAGTCCTTACTGAAGTCCAGACAACACACTCTCCCCTGTTTACATACAAACTCTCAGATTTCCTTACACCGTGGCCAACAAAATGCAAGGGAGGCAGTTCAATGAAGGGGGAATGAGCAGTATTAATGCAATATTTATTAGTCAAGTGAGGTACAGAGCGGACTTAGATAGACAACCGCTGATAACCCTGTGCTATTCCTAATCAACCAAGGACATGATGCTTTCATGAGTAGAACTGTAAATTTTTCTTCATAGGTGTTCAAGTCAGGGGAGAAAAAGTTCACAGTCAGTGTTTATTAGATCACCTTTTACTAGTTAAATTGTTACTAGAATCAAGTTGTTATCAAGCAGATAACTATATCTATCTAGAATCAAGTTGTTATCAAGCAGATAACTAAATCTATCAAGCAGATAACTAGAATCAAGTTATCAAGCAGGTAACTATTCACACATGCTCACACTGAGACACTCACTGACAGTTATGTGTTCAGAGGCCCACCTTGGAAGTAAAGGATTGCCATGCCAGGGGCTTATAACTGAGCTCAGAAAAGTCCTTTAGGGGGCATTTTCCAGCAGATGTGTGTATAACTCTCTTATCTTTGTACATAGTAGTCAATCCATCTTTGAATATGGTCTAAGTTATACAACCCACCCTCGGTATCATTGTGTGCTGGTCACCCTGACAGACTCGAGGTTCTTGATGTTCTGAGTTTTTCTCTTCTTGTGGATCCATAGTACTGGAGCCTCCAGACCTTATGTATTCTTGGGAGACTTTTGCATGCTGCCTGTCAGCATCTACCCATCCTTCCTTTGATCTATTTTCTGGTTGCTGTTTTTCCATTCACACACTTTTGCACTGCTCATTCATGCACATTGACAAAATTCAGGGACAAAAATGCAGTACCTGAGCCAAGCCATAAGCCACAATGTGTCCCACAACACACTTTCCTATCCCATGATTTCAATTTGCAGCAGTAATCTTTACTTCCAACCGCTTTGGACACATTTTTCATTTATCTATATGAAAGTTATGCCTTTATGGGTGCTGCACATTAAAACTTAGAATTTTGAAGTATGTCACTCACTGCTATGTAAATAAGAGGCAAACAACTCTTGACTGATTGTTTCAATTCCTTTACCACATTCTGGTATTTTCCCTTGAACAGGAACTGTATCCCTATAGAATGCTATTTTCAATACTTTGGACTCTGGAGGCACACGTTTTTCTAATTAAAATTGGCAGAATGCAGCAAATGTTTATAATTTGGTGGTCTTTAACTCAGTACAGCCAGACAGCATTCCAGTCACTGTCATCCCACAGCTGCTTTTGCTGCCTCTTGGCTTCTTACCCCTTTCAGCCTCTCCAGCATGCTAAAGGTTGGCAGGTGTGGGAGCTACTGCCCCAACCCTGGTGCTACTGTTGCTCTGGAGTGTTCACAAAGAGTTATTGTACTCTCTGTTTACCAGCCAGTGTCATCAGTAAGGGCTTCTGGTAAGCTTTCAAACTACTAGGCTTACAGGTGAAAATAAATTCTTGAACATTTGTCCTACACTGTTATTAAATGAGTTTAAGCAGAATATGAATCCTTTTGCACAGAAAGCTGTACATATTTCTAAGTCTCCTCCAGGTCTTAAGACCTTCAGTCCTGTATGTCTATGAAAGTGGGTGAGGAAGATAAACGCATGCACATACACGTATCTTGTGGTTCAAAGTTAATATAGGCTGCTTCAAAACTTGTTGTAGGGCTATATGTGTATATGTGTCTTTGAACAGCCACTATCTTGAAACAAAACATAGATAGAGTTAAGAGATGGAGTTAATACACTTAATGCTAAGGTAAAGATGGGGGTGTCTAAGAGAAAACAAGCAGTTAGGAAGGAAACCACTTTTTTCCTTACTCAGGCTGTGCTGGAGGGATTTTGAGTTTCAGAGAAATGAGACGTATCCTGTGGTTAAATTAAATGCGAGTTTTGAGAAGGATTAATCTCTGTATCTCAAACTGACAATGGTTTAAACAAACGCCTCAGATGAAGTCATCTGGAGTAGTATTTACCCTTGTGAATATTTATGAATGTATTTTTCAAAAACTTCCAAAAGCTAGTCATACATTTTGTTACTCTCTTGTGGATGCAAATGCTTTTGGAGAAGTGACAGTCAGAAAATCTCCAACAAAAGTATGACTTGAGGAAAGTGTACCTTAAAGAAATATATATATATATTTGACAAAATTTCTTTTTAGGGAGAGCTCAACTGCAAGCCTGTATGATTTATAGTATAAGAAAAGTTAGGATGTTATTAAGTTTCAGAATAAACTGTATTTTGATCTTACGATCGATTTAATGTCTCTGTCCCCAAGCTAAACAAATTGAAAGTAAAGTTTTAGTGACTTCTTTGAGTTGTGGTCTAGGGCAGATGTTTTCCATGTACTTTCTTTGATACATTTTCATTTTATTTTTTTAATTACTTTTTCTTTTTGTGGTTATTATTTCTTTCTGTACCATTTTTCCTTAAGATAAAATATAACAAAAACCTTTTAATATAATTCTGTTGCTTTTTTAACTCAAATTTTTATTAATTTCAAGTAGTCATGAAATCACTATTTATTCAAGATATGTATGGTAAAATTAACTTGAGGTAACTGTCCAGTATTTCATGATGAGTATGCAATTAACTAATGACAGAAAACTAATCCAAGGGTTTCTGGAAAGTTGCATTAATGACCTTTGCTTCAGGGAACTGTGAGGTCACTTCTAGTTTTTAATTAAATGCCAGAATTTCAATTCTCAAGATCAAAATGATTCTTTCAGGTTTTAACAGGAAGGAGGTGATGTGTGCATGTCCTTTTGCATAAGATAAGGTTTCTAAATCTTTCTCTAAATATGTGAATATTTAATTCCTGAACTTGAAGGCACAAATAAAAAAGAGTGGATCAGGTAGCTGGCCTTTGGACCCTCAGATTCTCCAGTGCCTAGCTCATAAACTTCTTGTTCTGCTCACCAGTGAGTCTCGTTTGAAGTTAGCTGGCACACCACATACACAGAAGAAATAGCGCGCTCACATGAAAGCAGTTAGAATTTAATAAAAACACCGAGCAGTCTGTAGTGATCAGGTGCAGGAACTGACCAGAAAAAATTACTGCTGATGTGCACTTCTTTTATACTCTCCTTCCCCCATTTCTCCAGTTTCCTTCATAATGTGATCCTTCCCATTCCCTGTAAACATCCTATGATTTATCCTCTACATTCCCAAAATTCCATTGTTTAATTCCAAAATTCTCCTCTTTGCCCAGGCTCTCCATTTTAACTTCTGTACTCCTTTATACAGTAGTCCACCTTTGTTTGTATTGCATTCCACAGAGAATTGATTCTCCATTGAGTGTTTTACAACAGGGAGAATTACTAAATTAGACACTTCGAGTGGTTTTAGGAGTATATGATTCAGTGGGAATAGGCTGGCTGAGGTCTTGATTTGTCACTGTTCTTCTGATTGCTTTCTGTGTATTTGTGTAGCTGTTAGCCAAATATCCTTAACAAATTCTTATTAATCTGAAGTATACATATCCTATGAGCTCAGTTATGTCTTAGGAATCTTGATCTTTAAAAAGTTTTAAAAGATAGTTCTAACATTTACTACTTAAAGTATGGAAACTCTGAATGAACATACTTTTGAACTTCTAGAATGTTTTTGTTAGTAAACATGTCACCAAATGCTTCAAAGATATAATCACTCTTTCGGTACATCTCAGATTTGATTTATGACCCTCCATAAAGTGGCAGAAAGGCTTATAGGGAGAAAGAAACCATGAACATGTCCATCTGCATCTGTGTGGTGCCACATCAAAAATTGCCAAAAGAGGCTACAAAACACCCCTAAATGTAAGAAAATCAACAAAAGCACAAAAATTCTTGTCAGTCAACTTCTGAAACCAAAATACTACTGTGGACCTCCTGGGGATGCCAGAGAAGGGGTGACACATCATGGATGCAAACTTCCTTCTGGAGGAGCAAGGTTAATGGCCCAGGGAAAGCTGTGCTCCAAAAAGGCAGTAAGCAGGAGGTAGCCAGCAGTGTTAGACTCTCTTCCTGAGATACTTGGGTATGCTGGAGGAGCTAGCAGTATCCAAAAGTGCCAGGCTTTGTCATAACATATCCCCAAATGCGGGAAAACTCCAGAGAACACTTGACAGCACGGGTTTCAGAACCCTCACTTCTGCTACCCCAAAGCCATTAAAGGTCTCTAAGCCAGGAAACTCCATCAAATGCCTAAAGTTGTTCAAAGATACATGAAGGAGCGTGCTGAAAGGGGGCCTTGGCATCTCACATTTGAACATCCAGAGGTTGGTTTAGTACGTACAGAAGCATTCCTGCATGAATGTGAACCTCAGTACAGGCTAACAAGTGCACAAAATCATTGCCAGCTGCCTGATGGTCCTGGAAACCTTTTCTGTGTCTCTCTCAGGCCATTGTGGAGAAAGCTGTGCCCCAGATCACTCTGACATCTCCTGCAGGTATCCATATGCTGCTATGATATAAGCATACCAGAAAATACCAGGAAACTCCTATAAAACGCCCCAAATCACTTGAAGAACTTGCCGGACAGATGTCTAGCAAAATATTGCATGGCATCAGGGAAGAGCATTAACATGACCAACTCCTACAACTACCAGCAGTCTTGAATACAATGAAAAAGGAACTCCTCCTCAGCATGTACTTTTTGTGCTTCTGATTTGTGGGGAAAGAATAAGTTGACAGCACTGCTATGTGTAGCCCATAACCTCCACTGTTGGTGATTTGTGTGGACCATGTGGCAGGACCTTTAACTGGGAAGCCACAAACCTCCTGTAAGTTCTTCACAGTTCTGAACCCGATGCCTTAATTTCACTTCATTCATGTGAATCTTTCTGTTACCCTCCTTCCTAACCATACACAGAAAAGCAGTATAGATATGCACATGTTGCTGCTGCTGCTGGCTATACTGGGGATTTGATCAAACATGGGTTCTTCCATGTTCATATTGACTTGCAACCGTCTTCTGTAGAGTCGAGAGATGAGACCACTACCCCGTGAAGTGCTGGAGGCTATGCTGTCTTCACACCTCATACATGGAAAAAGAGAGACACAGAAATAAACCAGGGTTCCCAGTTGTAAAATTTGCTATGACATGGCTTAATTGACAAGGATACTTAAGAGTCTTAAAAACAGAAATAAAACTAAGGAATGCAAATGGAAAAATTAAGAACGGTTTTTCAAGGTTGGCTTTCCATAAACATGTAAGAGCGTGTCTTTGGAATTCTGTGGTACTGATTAACAAAGTAATGTTTGATGACATTTGTTACAAGTTGCAGTCCATGCTAGAATCTCTTTAGGGTCACAGCTAAAATCACACTAAAGGAGCATCTAGCCTGAAGTGAGTAGCATTGTTAACACAGTCAAAGTATCTAGTTTTCTATGTGCTTCAAGTAAACATTCAGGATGTGTTTGAGATGACAGGAAATTACTTTGCAGAAGTAATTTTGAAGTGCATTTCAGAAAATGGAGGAAGCCTTTTCCCAGATAAATTCTGCAGGTCAGAGTTCCAGCAAGAATTATTCTGGGGTAAAAAATTTTACTAGAGCATGATTGTACATCCATTCTTCAGGATATTTTTTTCCCTAGGTATCAAAGAAACATTCAGAAAGAGTGAGATTGAAAATAACTCAGTTCTAGCTTAAGCAAGTGATTTCAGATGGTGATCCTAGGGATACAAATCAGTCAATAATCAATTTTCTACTGCTGCTCACAGCATTTGTAAATTTTCTTCCTTCAGTGCTCACGATTGATTATTGCTAGTATTTTAGTTCTGTTTTCCTTTTGTAATTACATTATGAGTGTGTGAGTGAATCTGACTTATATGGTAGAAATAAAGAAAAAAACCGAATTATATCCAGTACGGTAGGAAATACATTTAAAGGAAGTCAATGGAGTAGGAGCAAAGATTACAAAAAAAAAAATGATCTGAGAATACCTTCATGCTCACTGTTCTAGCACAAGATCTTCTGCACTACACCATAAAATTGTTCTGTATGAGTTTATTAGGGTATAGGTGGAGAAATAGCTACCAGAAAACAGCACATGGAAGAACTGAAATCCACTTGCTTAGAGGTATCGTGACAATCTCCCAACAAGTGATACACTCCAGTGGTACTGAACAGAGGAAGACATGATGAATGGGTACACAGTCACCACCACACACTGGTGACACTGGTGTCAACAGCAGATTGAATAGTTCAGAGCACAGCCAAGGAGGCAAAAACTGTTATGTACAAAGACTAGAAGATTATACTTACAGAATCACAGAATGTTAGGGATTGGAAGGGACCTCGAAGGATCATCAAGTCCAATCCCCCTGCCAGAGTAGGAACCTAAATGACATCACACAGAAAGGCGTCCAGGCGGGTTTTGAATGCCTCCAGAGAAGGAGACTCCACAACCTCCCTGGGCAGCCTGTTCCAGTGCTCTGTCACCCTCACTGTAAAGAAGTTCCTTCTAAAGTTTAAGCGGAACCTCCTGTGTTCCAGTTTGCACCCATTACCCCTTGTCCTGTCATTGGGCATCACTGAGAAGAGCCTGGCTCCATCCTCGTGACATTCGCCCTTAACATATTTATAAACATTCATGAGGTCTCCCCTCAATCTCCTCTTCTCCAAGCTAAAGAGACCCAGCTCCCTCAGCCTTTCCTCATAAGGGAGATGCTCCACTCCCTTAATCATCTTNACTTCCTCAATTTGGCAGTGAGGATGCTGTGGGAGACCGTGTCGAATGCTTTACTGAAGTCAAGGTAGACCACATCCACTCAAATATACTCAAATATACGTATATGTATGTACACATATACATACATATACGTATATTTGGTGAGAGAAAGGGTCCCTTTAGGAATTTTGTGAATACTGATGCAAAAGCTACTGTTGCACATCTGTTGAGTGAACAGCTGGGTTTAGTTTCTGGGCCATTATTCTGACCAGGTTACTATGAGTGAGCATATATATAGGAGCATGTGTGGGTATGTATGTGAGAGAAAAACAGAGAGAAGGAACTGTGTAAGGAGGTAAGTGTATGTAGTGTGTGAATAGCTATCTATTAATGAAAAATATATTCTAAAGAAATTAGCAGCTTAATTAATAAAAGACGTTAAAGTAAATATAGTTTGTGGTCTGGATTTCTCCATGGCATAACCTTCTGCCAAGGAAAGCAAAGTCTGCAATAACCCTGATGTAACGTATGTTGATACACAGAACGAGAAAGTCTATTCAAGAGTTTTAATAGCTCCTATTATGTATCTCTGATTGAATCCTTCCATTTTCAAGTTTGGAGAATAGAAGAATGCTTATATCTTTTCAAGGAAATTATTTCAGCACTGAAAATTTGGGCATCAAGTATTATTAGCCACATTTGACTAAGCTTTTTAAGTTTTTATACTTCTATATTATATACATTATATATTAGGTATGTTTTCAAGATGATATCTTATCATTATCTATCACCTTTCATAGAATCATAGAACGATTGGGATTGAAACGGGCCACTGGAGATCATCAAGTCCAACCTCCCTGCCAGAGCAGGATCACCCAGGGCAGGCTACACAGGAACATGTCCAAGGTGGGTTTTGAAAGTCTCCAGAGAGGAGACTCCACAAGCTCTCTGGGCAGCCTGTTTCGGTGCTCCTTCATACTCACAGTGAAGGAGATTTTCGCCATGTCGACGTGGAAATTCCTGTGTTCCAGTTTGTGTCCATTGCCCCTCATTCTATCACAGGGCACCACCGAAAAGAGACTGATCCCCTCTACTTGACACCCATCCTTCAGATATTTGTAAACATTAATAAGATCCCCTCTCAGTCTTCTCTTCTACAGAGTAAACAGCCCCAGTTCTCTCAGCCTTTCCTCAGAGGAGAGATGTTCCAGTCTCTTAATCATTCCCGTACACCTTCGTTGGACTCTCTCTAGTATTTCCCCATCTCTCTTGAACTGGAGAGCACAGAAGTGGACACAGTATTCCAGATGTGGCCTCACCAAGGCAGAGTAGAAAGAGAGAGGAGAACGATTCAACCTGGTGGACACACTCTTCTCAATGCACCACAGGATACCATTGGCCTTCTTGGCCACAAGGGCACATTGCTGCCCCAAGTACCATCTGTGTATAGACATTACTGCAACTAAAATCTGAAGATACCTACCCAGATAAAGACAAAGTTGTGGATCTCTGGGAAAGCCTCAAATGTGCAATGGGATTTTCCATTTCTCTTAGCTCAGGAAAGAATGTTTTGATTGTAAAAGCCCAATCAGTACTCACAAGGATTCAAACTGCAGTGAATGGCTGTTTGCATATCCTGTTTGGATCATTTAACTCTTCGTATGTTTCACCAGTGTATCATCTTTCTGTACAGTTCCATCTTGTTCCCAGAAAGAAATTAGGAATTCATTGCAAGCTGTTCCAATTAAACTGTATCTGCTTTGTAACGGCTGCCTGAACAGTCTACAAAAATAAAACTGAGTATCGTACACCTACAATACAGCTGACCTAACTAACAACAATGACCAAGGCTCTGGAGGTTGTATGAAACTGATTTGGTAAAGCAAAGTGATAGGGAAATGGTAACCCATGTACAAACAAGGAACACCTAGGACTATTCTGTCGAAAAACCTAGGCCAAGATTGTATAGCCCAAACATTAACATGACATCAGATTCCCAGAAAGACACTTCATCTCCTATATGTAGGATTGCATCTGTTGGATTCCCCGCCCAACCCCGATTTCTGCTGGATTTTTGTCCAATAAATGTTTCATGTAAACCTGATATCCATGGTTGGAAAAGGAACTGGAAAAGGAACTGGAAACAAGAACTCTGCTCTCAGCTCAGGACACTTAGTAAATATTAATTAAGAAGCAGTCACTTTCTCTGTTGTGTCCAATTAGTATTACACTGGGAAGCATCTCCACCAAGTGACTAGAGAGAACCTTCTCCTTGCCCAACTCCATTTATGCTTCAGAATAGTAAAGTTTTCCTGGCAGGTTTGTTTGTGTGTTATCAGGTTTCACAAGACACCAAATGCAGGCTCTCTTTCTTGGAGAACTATTCTAGACATCAGACAGGGAAAGGAAGGAGACTCACATTCATCTCCTACTAACTCTGAATTAAAATAAGGCAGCTGTGATTAGATCTCTGAAGGTGCTCAACTCTATTGATTTATACTGCTTTTGGGTAGGGCAAACATAGTGCACAGCATAGGTATGTGCTGCTTTACCCAGGATTTTTTTTCCTTCCACCAGAATTTAAGTCAGAAATAGTATAGAGTATTTGATACTTGCAGAATCAAAACTCTAGGGACACATATACTTCAAAGGTAAGCAATGAGAGATCTAGAACATTTTAGAACTTGGTTTCAGATATTTTTTTTACTTCTATTTTGAATCTGTCTTTCTTACAATATGTTATATAAATGAAATAGTAAAGGTTAAATCTTCTTCTGGCTTGCAGAAATAGCATGGTTATTGCTCCTAACAGAGTGACAATGACACCTTTTTATTTGGCACTACCATTGTTTAGGATGAGTTATTGCTGGTAAGTCACAAAAAATGTAAAGAAATGCAGCAATAACGAGAAAAAGTTACTCCTCAAGAAAAGCAAACCTGCTTGCATAACAATGCCAATACATAAGACTAGTAACACTGTTTCTCAAGTTAATTCCTCTGTAGTCTTCTCCTAAATATGTAGCTATCTGTAGTATCTGTAGCCCTGGTATCTCTGAGTTCTTACTGTGTTAAGAGAGCAGGCACATAGTACAGTTCTTAAATGTTTTGTTTAACCCATTAGTAAAGATGAACTACATCAGATAACAGCACTTACAACAGTCATCTTATTTTCAAAATTCTTCTCAAAGTCACTGCTGCCAGGAAACCTTGTGTTGTGGTTTAAACCCAGCCGGCAACTAAATATCACACAGACATGCAGTCACTCTTCCCCTTTCCCCAAGGGGGATGGGGAGGAGAAGTGGAAAAAAAAAGTTGTGGGTTGAGATAAGAACAGTTTAATAATAGAAATAAAATTACTACTAATAATAATGAAAATATTTAAAATTGTAGTAATAATAGTAACAAAAAGGTGATAACAAACTGGAGAGAGAAATAAAACCAAAGAAAAGGAAAGTGACAAGCAATGCAATTGCTGACTGATGCCTGAGCAGTGATCAGCCCCTCCTGGCCAACTCCACCTAGTTTTTAGGCTGAGCATAATGTTCTATGGTATGGATTATGCTTTTGGCTACCTGGGTCAGCTGTCCTGGTCATGCTCGCCTCCAGCTTCTTGTGCACATCCTCACTTGGCAGACCATGGGAAACTGAAAAGTCCTTGACTTAGGACAAGTGCTAGTTAGTAATAATTAAAACATCCCCATGTTACCAACATCATTCTTATACTAAATCCAAAACTGTATTGGGTTTGGGTGAGCTGGAGTTAATGTTCCCCAGAGCAGCTCTTACGGTGCTGGGCTTTGTATTGGGAGGCAGATAAGATGCCGGTGGTGTGGCTGCTGCTGAGCAGCGTTTGCACAGCACCGAGGCTGGCTTTCCAACATCTTCCCTGCCCTGCCCAGTGAGATGGGGTGGGCAAGATCTTGGGAGGGGACAGAGTCAGGACAGCTGACCCAAACTGACCAAAGAGATCTTCCACACCCTGTGACGTCAGCTCAAGTATAAAAGGGAAAGAAAGGAGAAGGGGATTGGGGGTCATCCGTTTGTGAAGATGCTTGTCCTCCGAGCAACCGCTACGCGTAGCAGAGCCCTGCTTCCTGGGAAAGGCCAGACATTGCCTGCTGATAGGAAGGAGAAAATAAGATCTTGTTTTGCTTCGCTTTGCATGTGCACACTTGCTTTTTGCCTTTTCCTATTAAACTGCCTTTATCGTACCCAACGGACTCTTCCCATCTTATTCTCCCTCCCCTTGTCATGCTGAAGGAAGTAGGGGGGGGTGATAGAGGGACTCGGTGAGTACCTGGCGCTCAGCCAAGGTCAACTCACCACAAAAACACAGCACTGTACCAGCTACCATGAAGAATATATCCCTACCACAGCCAGAACTAGGACACCTTAAAAAAATACTACGTGAAAAATCCAGATACCATACGCCTGTAAATTTGGATATGGGGTGCAGAACACTTTAATCCATAATATGGTGTCATTTGATGAAAAAAATTACCGAACTAAGCACAGTTTAATCATAAAAAAAAAAAATCCTTAGAAATGGAAAAGCTAAAATTATTCAAACTTAGGAAATTATCTATAAACTGTCTAAAATTTTATGTAATCATATTGTGAAATTATAACACCATTTACAGGAAGAACCTACAAAGCAAACAACAATACAATTCTATAACCGTACAAAGGAGTTTCAAACAATTTGAAAGATTATCTTACACTCAGTTATTTATTAAAATAGTGGGTACATAAAAAAATATGTATGGAGATTCAGGTCATTCACTTAACCCTTGAGACTGGTTTGTGTTTAACGAACACAGGAATATAAAAAATTCTGCTTCATTTATAGTCTAAGACAAAGCTATTTTTAGACACAAAACCTGTGACTTTCTCAAGTCACAGAAGATACAGTTAGGGGTTAGGGTTAAGGTTATGGTTAGAGTTTAGGGTCAGTGTTAGGGGTCATTAGGGTTACGATTATGGTAAGAGTTAGGATTTAGGGCTAGGGGCCATCAGGGTTAGAGGTTAGGACTAAGGTTAGAGTTGGAGTTATGGGTTAGTTTTTAGGTTTATACCTAAGGGTTAGGGTGTTTGGGTTAAGTTCATTAGCATTAAGGTTAGTGCTTAGAGGTTAGAGGTTAAGGTTAGGGTTAGGGGTTTAAATTAGAGTTTGGGTTAGAGAGTAGGAATAGGGTTAGGGGTTAGGTTTAGGGTCAGGATTAGGGTTAGGATTTGAATTTGGGTTATGAGGTTTGATTAGAGTTAGATTTAATGTTAAGGATTAGATTTAGCATTAGGATTAGGTTTATAGTTAGGGATATAGGGAGGTTTATTCTAGGGTTGGTTAGGGTTAAGTTTATGGGTTAGACTAAGTTTAAGGTTAGGCATGTTAGGCTTAGTGTTGGTTAAGGTCAGAGTTAAGCATTAGCATTCGGATTAGGGATCTGATTGGGTTTAGAGAAATCTTTAGAATTCACTAGCATCCTCCTTATTGGTGTATACTAACCAGAAACATATATTCATTCATATTCACCCATAGATTCTAGCATGTCTGTGCTTAGGCATGTCTTTTCATCCAGTATCATGAGAGTTCGATTTGTTACTTAAACCATTTCAAGTGATTACATTGTTGTCCGAGTCTTGGCCTTGTTTTTCTGCTGACTTATAGAAACAGTGGTGACTTCCAAAGAAATTACAGCAAGTACATTTTTTATGTTCTGCAGGCAATCTTTTAAAATAGGAGAGATCTTACAGAATTCTTCATCACATCCAAGTAAAGCAAATTCCCATCTTTTTCATGATTCTAGGTCAGGGCCATAATCTACTCATTCATGCTTGATTAGTAGGATACTTGAAACAGCAAACACTGTTAAAGGCATAGCTATACTAGTGCTACAGAGAACAATCAATAAAAACAAACCAGAAAAGATTTGCATTTAAAGGTCTCAGATGCATGGTTAAAAATGTATTGTAATCCAATTTTCACAAAACCCTCTGAATTTATTTATGAAGAGATGGAAAACTGTTTCAAATGTTTGTATTTTCTCTCATACTAAGATTGATCCCCATACCCGCATCTAGGGAGAGAGAAAGATCATTCCAATATCGAAGTGCAAGAAGTATACAACATTTTCAGAAAACACACTATGAACTAAATTTTGTACACAAATGCCTAGAGTCTCTCAAAGCTGTTTGAAGAGCTTGATTTGATTTCCACGTCTGGTCATCAGCTACAGAATTTACAGTTGTTTCACGAAAATATCTATTGTCGTGGCGACCCATTCCAGAAAACGATCCTTGTTTCCATTGCTAAAAGACCTGGAGCGACTCACATGGATGTACTCACCGCACACCTCAAAAGCCAGGCCAAGTCTAAAATGTCCAGCAGCTAACTAACCCTGTTGCCATTCTAGCTGCTATTTTGCCTCTGCTGCTGCTGTATTCTTAATTATGCTCATACTCGGGAATTATCTAGAAAGTACCGGACCAATCTTTTTCACAAGGAAGGGGCAAAGTGAGCTGCTGAAGGGTAGATAATTTCTTCATGCTGCAGAAAATGACACTTTGGTTCCTGGGGGTCATACTGTGTTCTGTGTTTGCGCGGACCAGCAGGGAGTGTCAAAGTTTGACATAAAAGTGGTTGGTCACCTTGGAGGTTCTATGCAGTGACCTAGTGCCTATTACCAAGTGCAGCATACTACATTCTGGATGCCAACGTCCGTGAAGAAGGAGCTCCACTGCATTACGTAGCCTTACTATCTTGATGTTGATTGCTAGACAGCCAGGTTGAAGACCAAAGTACAGATGGAGATGGAGGTCTCCTCGGCCATTTTCCAGCCTGTACAGGCATGTGTCAAAAACAACAGATCAGATGAGCGTGTTAGCTGAACTTCAACTCCCCATCTTCATGGTGACAATTAACAAAGTATGCATCCTCATATGCTGTTTATAGAGAAGCTACTACAGTACATCGATTTCAAAAGCTACTCCATGTGCTGCAAATCCGAAGGGAGATTTATGCATGAAGCGTAGATTACAATGGCCATGTGTGTCCAGGAGCTGCAGGGGTAGCTGTTCAATAAGGGAAGGTGAGGCAGGGAGTTGGCATCACCACAAGGCAGGGACGGTAAGGGCACTGTCAGGCATACAGTCCCACAGCATATGTGCAAGGATAGCAGATAAGCTCTGGATGGTAACTAGGGTCAGCTAGCAGTTCAGAGATTGCCAGAGAACTCCGTCGTGATAAGGCATCTCCAAGAACAAGCCAGGAATTCAAGTTCACAGGTTAGTATCAGCATTCAGATCAGCTAAGCGCATGTAAAGGAAGAGGTAGGGACCAAGGGTGAGCACCCATTTTAGAAGCAGCTCCTGAAAGGAGGTGGGGAGTAAGCCCCACAGAGGCTTCTCACAGCAATTTGATTTAAGGTCAGCCAGCTGCATTGTCAAAGTTGGCTCTAAATCTAGGCCACCAAAAACCAAAATGCAGTGAAGAGAGAACACACTCAAGTGCACATCCTTACCCTGTTGCATAGAGAAAAGTTCAAATTCTCAGTACTAAACTGCAACAAACAATAAAGTCATTAACAATAGCCTAAAGTGATATTATACTTAAGCCTGTTTATTTTTACATATTTTGCCCAGTGAAGCAATAAAGTGAGATATTAAAGCAACATAGAAAGTAACACAAGACATTGATGTAGGGCAGGATTATGCCCAGGGAAACAGGAAAATAAGAAGGGTGCTTTGTTGTTTCAACGTCTTCACCTACCATTCTTACTTTCAATTCTTTCCCCTTCTGCTGGCTTTCTTGCCTACTCTCCTCTACCCTCCTATCTTCATTCTCAGGCTTCCCTTCTCTAGTACCTGAAACCAATCCCTTTTCTTTTCTGTCATCAAGGCTACCCTTCCTGTCTACTTCCTGATTCATACACCTTTCAATCATTCTACCTACTAGGCTTCCAGGTCTGACTATACTCTCCTTTCAGATGTTTCGATGAACCTTCAGTTTGAAAGACCCACACAGGTCAGGCTGTACGACCTTTTGTTTTCTCATCATTTAACACATTCAACCAGGAAACGTACCATACACTGAGCTAGCTTGTGGTTACAGCTTTTGGTGTTTCCCCTTCTTCCTGCTTCCTCTAAATCTAAAGTCTTTTGACTGATGTTAGAGGTTAGAAGTATCAGCAAATTTTCTGTCATTTTTCCTGACTAAAGTCATTGTACAAGTGGCCCAGAGAAGTTGGAAAAACAGGTTGCCCAGAGGAGCATCATCGGGAGTGTTCAAGGTCAGGTTGTATGTGGCTTTAAGCAACTTGACTTAGTGAAAGATGCACCTGAGCATGACTGGGGGGTTTGAATAGCTGGTCTATAAAAAGTCCCATCCAACTCGAACCATTCTGTGATTCTATGTACCCAATGAGGTAGGTAGGTAAATGAGGGAGTAAGTATTTGGTGGGAAAAAGGTAGTGAAAAGTTCCCATCTACATATGTGACTAAGAGTCTCTTAGAACATTTTTGCTCCAGAATGGATCTCTTTCTGTCACCCAAGGGGCAGTTAGAACACTCTGCTAGATCCCTGGATGGCAGCTCCAAGTCTGGGCTGCTTAAAATGAACTTATCTTGCCATCAGTCCTCCCTATCACAATGGAAAACATCTCAGGCTATCCTGCCTTCTGTTTTCTGAACTTCTCTAGTGAAGCAACAAGCTCTTATAGTGCTACAGTGTTCTGATGTGTTTTGTTGTGTTTTTTGTTTTTTTTTAAATTGTGCCTTTGTTGTCTACCAAAACAATTATTAATCTTTGCCAGACTGTCGTTCATATGAATGAGACTTTATTTCATGTTTCTTTAATACACAAATCACACTGGTCACTGGTAGTACCATCAGTTACCCTTTGAGTTAGAAAAGCTCGAGCTGGACAAGTTTATTTTTAAAATTAATCACAGTCTCTTTGTAAGTGATAACCTTCCTATATGAGTTTTCAAGATGGCCAGTGACATTGAGATGTTGCTGCATCATGTTTTTCTAATGCTCTTTTTAAAAAAATATTTATTTAATTACATAAAGCTGACTTTTTTTTTTTTTGTCTGTGTGTAGTCTATGATACATATGTATTTTTGGCAGGTGGATGTTGGAATATCAATCTATGAAGTAAAACTTCAACTTACCAGACCATTGCAGGAGAATGTACTATTTACACAATGTAGAAGATCCAAGTCCCAAATCAATTTCACTTTAGGACAGATACTGAGAAAATAATTTTCTGCAATCTGCCTAGATTCTTAACTGTCTTGAATATATAAGAAATGCTTGCAACAACATCTGTCAAACACACATCAATGCATTTAATAATTCCACATTTCTTTCAATCATATATCTATTTAAATCTAAGAAGTATCAAAAAAATAATTGCCATTAAACATTTTTACGTGTGACAGTTGGAAGGCATGTCCAAAACTGCATTCTTTTCAATGTGCTGATCAGCGTTACATTTAGAAAAGCTAATGCACAATATAGAGAAGAGAAGAGAAAGAGTTGGTCATAGAAAAAAGCTAGAGGTCCTCTCACTAATTGGAGGACTCAAGAGAGAAGAGCTGTCATCTGCACCTTAAAGATAAGAAGGGAATCATTTGATAAGGATTACTTGTGGTGTCTCCCACACACACACTCCCCAACCCCTCTTCCTGCTTCTACAGTTAGAAAAAGTTTACAGGAAAACTTTTTGTCTTCACTTTCATTAGTTGATAAAGGTGTCTTCAAAGAAACTTACGTGTCAGCAGGAAAAAACCAAATGCATGTATACAGCACCATGTTATTGTGTAAGTGAAAAAGTATTCAGCTCTACAGGCTGTATGTTCAATAAAGAAGTTGGACTGCACACTACGATCACACAAAGCCCTCCAAAGTAGACTTTTTTCAATGCTTAAACGCATATACAGACATTACACTGCCTTGTGGCACCTAGCCTGCAGAAGACTTCCATGTCCAATTGGTAGTGTGGAAAATATAAGATATGCTTCCATGGTTTATTACTGCCAGATGAAAATGCCTCCTGTCCTCCTCTCGTAAATGCAAGAAACTCTGCTTGAAAAGGTACATAACTACAGCATCTGAATTACTCGGCTTCAGCTAATAACCACAGTCAAACAGATTTTTCTGAAGTGTGGGTCATATAATTTTGCATAAAATATGTCTTATACACAGATATCTCAGAGCACAACCACAGAAAGACCATCTATGTGAAATAAATGCACATTCAAAAAGAGACATGAATTTTGGAATTTAAAAAAAAAAAAAGTTTTAACAACTTGATTCTCTCCATAACAGTTCTATTTTCATACTGAATTATTTAACAAACTCTGTTGCAGCAGAAAGCTACTCAGGAGCATACTCTTCCAAAGGAAACCAACAGTAGTAGTGCCTCTTAGATCTACTATATAGTGTTAATATGGTCTGTGATGACTTAGGAGAGGGAACATCACTTCCAAGTCAGACATGCTTTCTCAGCATTACAGCACCACTAATTCATGCACTTCATTGAAAATGTGATGTGCATTTCATTTCTTGAAAAATCCTATGTATACTTATAATGAGGTTGTGATCCAACTACTTTTCAAGATATGTCCTGATGTCCGAATTTCACTGGGACAGAATCACAGGACAGCCATGGTATACAGGCCATTAGGAGTTTCAGGTCAGCCAGGGCAGCTGGCCTGAGTTGGCTCACATATATATCCCATACCAGAAACACCATTTTCATTATAAAGGGAGAAGTTTGCTAAGGATGTGGTGGGTTGGTGTCTTCTGTTTGGGCTCAGGCTGCTTCTGATCCTGCTTCTTCTCTTTCATCCCTGGAGGGGCTTGTTTAGCATTCTGGTCCTGGAGACTGCTTTCTTGTTTATTGTGACCACTATACATTCACTGGGCTGAGTAGAACTTTGTAGGCTTTATATCGGCATTGATATTTAGATTGGCTGTTTCATTAAATCTGTTTTCATTTTAACCCATGGGACTCCTCTCCTTTTCCTGATCCCCCGCTCTATGCTGGGGAGGGATCATCAGGAGACAGAGCAACCAGATATTGGCTAAAATGCAGTCAGTCGATCAGCTTACAAGGTGCAGAAATAATTGCCCATATATACACATTCAAAATATTTCTATAAAGTGTGTGTGAGAGACAATCCATATGGTGTGGAAATAACAGTGTAATATTTTGTCAAATTATGTGGTAAAATCATGTTTAATCAAGAAGAGAAAGAATACCTGTTTTTTTGCATCCTTAAGGATGCATATTGGAAAGACTGGGGAGGGAAATTTCTCTGATTAGAGAACTGAAAACCAGGATCACTTCCCTGAGTCAATTAAAATTGAGTAGTGGATGGTAGGACCTGAGACCTTCTCATTAAAAGATTATTACAAGATTCTTAGAAGATACTGACTCATGAAAACATGTTAATCCCAATCATACCCCATTGGCAAATAGACCAAAAAGCTTTTTTGGTCTTCTCAAGTTTCACTTTAAATTGGAATACTTCAGGAAAGGATTTATTACTTGCTTTAATTTAATTTATATTGTGTTTGAAAATATCATAGCCATTTTATAATCAAAAAGGCAATAAATTCCTTGCCCAGAGAAATTTTAAAGCCTACATAGTGTTCATTAGAGAAAACAGAAGTAAAATTAACTTCGTTACTTAAAGCTTGGGAGCTGTTAGATGCTGTAATTATGAAGAAGGAAGAGTTCGGACACATAGATAAGACAGGTGTCATTGCAAGGCTGCTCTCCATAACCTTTGAGAAGTCATGGAGATCGGCAGACACGCCTGGAGACTGGAAGAAGGCTAATGTCACCCCCATCTACAAGAAGGGTTCCAAGGAGGACTCAGGTAATTATAGACCCATTGGCATTACTTCAATCCTTTAGAAAGCCATGGAACAAATCCTCCTGGGGGCTATCACAAGTAAACTGAAGCATGTGATTTGGAAAAGCCAACATGGATTCACCATGGACAAATTGGGCTTGACAAACCTGATTGCTTTCTACAATAAAGCAACCTGCTCAGTTGATGTAGGGCGAACAGTGGACGATGTCTACCTGGACTTCCAAGGCTATTGGCATGGTCCGCCACAGCCTCCTCCTAGAGAAACTGACATGTTATGACCTAGACAAGTGGTCTGTGCAGGGGGTGGGGAACTGGCTGACCCAGAGGGTGGTAGTAAATAGTTCTTTCTCAAACTGGCAATCAGTCACAAGTGAGGTCCCTCGGGGATCAATATTAGGCACAACGCAGTTTAATATCTTCATAAGCGATTTGGATGTTGGAATCAAGAGCATCCTGATGAAGTTTGCAGATGCCACCAAAGTAAGTGGAGTAGTTGACACTCCAGAAGGGAGAGCTACCCTCCAGGAAGACCTGAACAGGCTCGAGGAGTGGGCTAGCAGGAACCTTATGAAGATTAAATGAGGACAAGTGTAAGGTGTTGAACCTGGGAATACATAGCCCAGAAATGTAGCTCAAACTGGGATCCACCTTCAGGAAAGCAGTCCTGTGGAAAGGGACCTGGGGGTCTTGGTGGACAATAAGCTTAACATGAGTGAAGAGCGTGCTGCAGTGGCAAAGAAAGCCAACAGGATGCTGAGTTGCATTTAAAAGGGCATCACCAGCAGAGATAAAGCAGGCATTCCCTTACCTTACTCAACGCTAGTCGGACCACACCTTGAGTACTACATTCAGTTTTGGTTCCTGCTATGCGAAAGAGATGTGGACAGGCTGGAAAGGGTCCAGAGAAGGGCCACAAGGATGATCTGAGGACTGTCATATGAAGAAAGGCTGAGAAATCCGAGCTTGTTTCAGCCTTGTACTGTACCGCACCATGTACCAGTACATAAATGTGGCTACCAAGAAGATGGAGACTCCCTTTTTACAAGAAGCCATATGGAAAGGGCAAGGGGTAATGGGTACAAGTTACTCCTGGGGAGATTCCGACTGGACTCCAGAAGAAAATTTTTCACCATGAGAACAATTAGACATTGGGATAACCTCCCACGGGAAGTGACGGACTCCCCTACACTGGACAGTTTTAAGACTTGGCATGACAGGGTTCTGGGCCATCTCATTTCAACTATATGTTTTTATATGGAAAGGTTGGACTAGATGATCCTTGAAGTCCCTTCCAACCTGGTATTCTATTCCTGTTTCTCACACAAAGATTTGGGATTTGACTAGCTGTAAATTAATTTAGGCCATAATTAACAAAGCACTTCTGTATCTGTTGGATAGTATAGATCACAGTAATGCTTCTCCCAGTGATGCAAGATTTGCAGCTACCAAAAGAGCGTCTTCTTACTTCCACTAAGCTGAATCTCAATTATTTATGTAAAAAGCATTTGCAAATTGGATTCTGATGTTAAGCTGAAGGGAAGTGACGTATTGCAAGGAAATAAAGGTCAGCAAGGACTTTTTTTAAAGTATTTAGAGTTGTTTGGTGTTATCAGTGACCTGAGAGGTAGAAAAGACTGGGAGTAAGTAACTGGCTTCAGCCATATAAGAAGTCTCTTGTCACAATATAATAAAAAATGTGAAGAAATTATGCAAGCACTACAGAAATAGGGAACAAAATCAGATTGACAAAGGTTGAAAGATTTGGACTTCAGGGAAGAGACTAAGTATTTAGGAAGCTCTGAAAATTGAACTGATACTGAACTAGTGAACCAAGATATCATATTCCTCTGAGAGACTAACAAATTTAGGAGGTAAACAGTTCTGTCCTGATATTTTGCTCGTTTCAGTCATTTTGGAAGCTGAGACCAAACGGATCACCTCCATGTCTCTCAGTTCCCAACTTCCGCTACTCAATTTTTAATGACTCAGGGAAGTGATCCTGGTTCTCAGTCCTCTAATCAGAGAAACTTCCCTCCTCAGTCTTTCCAATATGCATCCTTAAGGAAGCAAAAACATGCAGGCTGGCCATCAGCTGAGAAGCAACAAACAACTGTAAACAGAATCAGTGATGAATTATTTCTTTTATGCCCCCTAATGCAAAAGAAAATGAATCAGAAGTGTGGATTCATGTTCACTCTTTGAATGGACTTTTGGATGCAGATGAGAAGGAGAAAAAATAAAGTAAGCACATTGGCCTTTCCTCTATGGGAGGAGGAGCACTTGGAGCACAACTCACACTATCTTGCAGTAGACAGAGGCCTCCAGGGCCCTGGGCAGCAGGTTGAAACAGGCTAGTAGCAGTGAGAATATCAGGCCAAAACAGGCTTGTTGGGTGGGCAGGATAGTAAGGCTGTTGGACAGAAAAGCAGCAGCAAATAGTTGAGAAGAGGCTTGGGGAGATAAAGAACAATATACATCTGTTCAAAAATATTTCAGTGCAGCTCCAAGAGACAGAAAGACTCATGGGGAGACAGAAGGAAACAAAAAATACAGTTTTATGAGAAGTAGAAGTGTTAGGAAGAGAAGGTGGGTGGAGAGTTGCTGAAATGTATCCATTTCCTTCCCTCTTGTTTTTTTTAAGGGTATTTTTCTTGAAGTTTTTTCCTGTTTTCTTCTGCCCGCAGCAATCAGCCAAGCTGGGAAGAAGAGGTTGTCTCTGAACTTAGTAGTGTGTCTTGGCACAGAAGACTGATAGTAAGCAAGTAAACAGAGTGACAACTGTGGTAACCACAGGAGCAAAGCCTACTCAGTGACAAGGATGAGGACTCTTCCAGAGGTATGGAAATCGGTCTGTCTTGCAGTCTGCTCTAGTACCTTTGTTTCACCCCTCTCTTTTTCTTCCTCTGTCACAACTACACAGCTTATTGCCCTAGAGAACTGGAGCTGTTGAGTTTTTGACAGTTTGCACTCAGAAGGGGCTTGTCCAGGTCTCAAAATTATGATATGGGATGTGGTCAGAGGATTTAGGGAATCTTGCCCTTCCTGTTAGTCATCTTAATGGCCATTTGAAGACTATATTCAGGTCTATTTGAAGTACTGACCAAGAAGTAGTAATAATGCAACTACTGCTACTAGTCACCTGATTATTTGCATCTTTTATTGTATCCCCATTTTTTCAACACATTATTTTGAGACAGTACTCATGCAGTTCCCTGTACCCTCTCCCCGCCAAATAACTGTGGGTTTATAATATAGTGGAATAATATTGTTTTCTGAATGTAAGAATGACACGGTAAACTTAATTTCTGCCCATGTAGTGCAGTGTCCTTTTTGTGATATGGTATCTTATATAAATAACTAGCAAAGTGTTAAATGCATATTTACAAACAAATTGCACTGAACTGTTAACTCAGGGTTACTAAAATGTACAACAGATCAAGAACAATACAGCTAAGTGAAGTTTTCCATGTGGCTAAGTAATGTAGGAAAAAAAATGTGTATGATTTGTTATATTGAGAGCTGTTCAGTGTTACAGAAGCTGTGACTGTAATGCAAATGGTCAGTTTATCTTGTCTGTATTTTTCTGGCTGAAGAAGAATTTGCAAAAATGTTTGGTTTGCATATCCATTCTCATATTTGTGTGTAATAAAGATCATACAACAATCATAATTTTAAATAGTTGTTGGCCGTGGTTATCTTCAAACTTTGAATAGTTCAGAATATAATTCAGCAAACTTTGTTTAGTTTCTCATGTTAGCAGGCTAGTAGGTACTACACTTTGAACACGGGATAAAATATTGTGTCTCAAATAGCTTTTAACAGACTCAGTTTATGCACTTAAGTGATTTGCTGACAAAAGATAAATTCAAGGAAATGTTGAAGTTTTTGTGAGTATTGGAGCATTAGTCTGAAAACATGTCATCAACATGACTGATGTGATAAATGCAGCTGGGATAACAGCCAAAGTCAGTAATTCATGAATAATCTACTGGCTGAAAAATAATACCCCTAAATTGTTTGGTAAATAGTTATGAAAAATAACTCCAATTCTCCCTGTCTTTGATCTCTTTATTTTAATTTATTTTCACAAAAGTTAGATGATACTTCCTCTGCAACAGCACTAAGCAATGAGAAAATGCAAGGTGAGGAAGAATTAGGTAGGCAACCTTCAGCCTTCCTTTGGAAGTCAAGAATGGCTCAGAAACAGAAAGAAGATGATGAAGGAAAATCAAATTCTTTGGCTGATTTATTTGCATGAAACTTCTTGCTTTAGTGATAACACTACCTTTTGAATTCTGCTAGCCTAAGTCGTGCTCACAATTATTAGTTTTATAATTGAGAACACTTAATTTTCAGCTTTCAGTGATTTTACCGGCATTTGATCTTACTCAGCTACAGTGAAGCCATTCAAATCTGAACATTTGTACATTATTAAAAGAAAAACATGAAAGAATTGAAAATGTACTGGAAAATGCATTCATCTTCAATTTCATGCAAATATTAATCATTCTTCTCACTTACTCATAAGTGAAACCCACATGGAAAAATGCTGTCGGAGATTAAAGGCTCTTTATCCTTTTCCACAGGGTAGTCAAACTATTCACTTGTCTCTTTATATGGAGCATGCTGGGTGAAGCAACCAAGCCTCAAAACATACCACATTAAAGTATTTCTGCTTCCTCAAAGTTATAGAGCCATAGAATCATAGAATGTTTTGGGTTGGAGGGGTCTTTAAAAATCATCTAGTTCAATCCCCCGCAGTGAGCAAGGACATCTTCAACTACCTCAGGTTGCTCAGAGCCCTATGCCCCATCTAACCTGACCTTGACTGTTCACAGGGATGGGGGGATCTACCACCTCTCTGGTCGACTTGTTGCAGTGTTTCATCACCTTGATAGTAAAAAAATTCTTCCTTATATCTAAATCTGTCCTCTTTTAGTTAAAACTGGATACCCCTTGTCCTGTCACAACAGGCCGTGCTAAAATGATTGTCCCCACCTTTCTTTTAGGACTCCTTTAAGTACTGAAAGGCCACAGTAAGTCTCCCCAAAGCCTTCTTTTCTCCAAGCTGAACAACCCCAACTCTCAGCCTTTCATCACAGGAGATGTGTTTCATGTTTCGATCATTTTTGTGGCCCTCCTCTGGACCCACTCCAACATGTCATGTCTTTCTTGTGCTGAGGACTCCAGAACTGGACACAGCACTCCAGGTGAGGCCTCACCTGATCAGGGTAGAGGGCGAGAATCATGTCTCTTTTGATGCAGCCCAGGATACAGTTGGCTTCTGGCTGTGAGCACACACGTTCCATATCCTCAGATCTTTCTCCTCAGGGCTGGTCTCAATCCCATCACCCCCCAGACTCTGTTGATACTGAGGATTGCCTTGACCCAGGTGCAGGACCTTGCTCTTGGTCTTGTTGAACCTCATGATGTTCACACAGGCCCACTTCTCAAGCTCGTCCAGGTCCGTCTGGTTGGCACCCCATCCCTCAGCTGCATCAACTGCACCACTCAGCTTGGGTGCACTTGATCTCCCTGTCTATCTTTGATAAGGATATTAAACAGCACTGGTCCCAGTACGGACCCCTGAGGGACACCACTTGTCACCAGTCTCCATGTGGACATTGAGCCATTGATCACTACCCTCTGGATGCTATCTCCCAACCAGTTCCTCCCACCAAACAGTCCACCTGTTGAATCCATATCGCTCCATTTTAGAGAAAAGGTTCCCCACAACATCCTGTACAATTATGTAATTTTCCTGCATCCCATGTCCTGGAAGTTTTTATATCCCACCTCCAGTTCCTTCTAGTTAAATCCACTCTTCCGTGACCAAGGATCACTGAATTAGGAAGGGATCTGTTTTTCAGTGCCTCTTAACCACTTAGTGGCATAGAAGAGAAGTTCACACTAGATAAATATTCTCATAGGGATATTGCCCAAGTCAGTATCTTTATAAGGATACTGAAAGAACAGATATTTTTCTGCCTAGATTTCCTTAAGTTGTCATGAAAAAGATAGAAGGAACAAATAAGTATGACTGCCCTCCTCTTTTTTTTTTCTCTGTTTATGTAGATCCACAAGTTCTCTCAAATCCAGCCCTAGTAATCGAGGCAAGATTAGAAAGACATTCCTTATGAAAGGTGAAGTGTTTGAAGAACACTTTTTGTGCTTATGGCTCACCTAACACAGACCTTAATCCAGTTTCTAAGTAGAGGTATACAATCAATTTCCATTCCTCTGTCTTATCCTTTGGGGTATGCTAGTCTTTTGGGGTATGCTGTTCTTAGACAGCTCCTTGTCTAGTTATTTCTCACTGGAGTCTTGAGGAGGACACTCTAGTTCTCTTACAGATTTTTTTTTAAATCTATGATTTGATGCATTTTCCATTTCAAAATGAACGTAATGTATAGGCCTGTTATATACCTCCTGTTAACCAGAAGTTCAGCCAAAATTGAAGTGACAGTCTTGAAATACTAATTTCTTGTTAGTATCTCCACAGCCATGCCAGTTAGTACTCAAAAGAGAGAAACAGATGTCTTCTGATAACATGAGATGGAGGAATAGCAAAATGATAAATATTTCATAGTAGGAATTGGCCATATTTTCAGTGTGAAAAACAAGAAATCTATTGCAATAGAGAAGTCAGGAGCATTGTGAATGTGCATCATTCACTCTCTTCTGAACGGTAAGAGACAAGGACTTGCACATGGACAATTATTCTCCTTCCTTCTAAGCCAAGTGAACTTTCTTTCACTCGCTGCTCTGCCATGCTGATAGGTCCTGACACTTTCTCTCTACTTGAAGAGTAATAGCTAAAGTGTTTTACTTAAGGAGCATATGAAAGGAATTTGGATTTCCACCTTTGTATTTCCTATGCTCTACTTTGCCAGTATGATCATGTTCTGTATCTAGTAACTTTTAATGCCAGAATTCACTTGTATGTACTTGCTCTCCATTTAGGTATTCTGTGTCCTGCCTAAAGAATTTTGGAGAATAGGGTTTTAAAGGGAGAAAAGTAGTTAAAGTATTTAACCCTTGTTAGCAGTTTCCGTGAGTCAGGTAAGCTAACGTATGCTTTTGAGAGGCTTCTTCTATTGGTGATTGAATAGAATGTATGTTTGAAATGTATAAAATGATGAGGTCTCTTTTTTTTTCTCTTTATTTCTGTATTTTCTGTTCTGTTAGGGTTTTTGTACAGGAATTGTACATAGTATATTAGGTAAGGTGATTAACAGTAGACATTCATTTCCTTAGCCGTTCCTTAGGTGGAGGGGTATATGCTGTGAGGTAATTAATAACTGCAGGATTATGCTCAATTTCTACTTGCATTTGTGGTTTTTTTTTAAGATTTATGTTCTCTGGTTTTGTGGCAAAGAAGACAGGTACCGAGCGTGGTGACAAATGCAGTTTAGCTGTTGCGTGTAAAGGAGCGGCAAGGGGAGACAATCTAGAAACTAAGAGTCAGGACAAGAAGGGTTGAATTAATGACTTTACCTGCAAGGAATGCACCCCCATAGTACAGGAATGAAGGAGGTGAAGGCAGGTCTGGTGACAGTAGCCAGGGTCAACCAAGAGTGTAGATTGCCAGACAAGTGCATTGTGAGGAGGCAGGTCCAAGGTCAAACCTGAAGAATTAAGTCTATAGATTAAGGTCAGGATCCAGATCAATGGGGTACATGGCCAGCTATAGACACAGCTGTCCTAGATGGAAATAGCTTAGATGAAGATCACGAATAAGAGTTGCAAAAAGCAGCTCCCAAATGAAGAAGTGGGTATCTCCACTGAGACTACTTCTAGCTTTTCCTCAAAGAGCTCCAAGGCCTGTCAAGGTTTCTCAAAGAGCTTTCTTTTATCAGAAAGCCAGGTGTCAGCACAGAGAGCTAAAATTGAGGCTGTACAGATCAGGCTCTCACATTGACATGAAAGACTCTCAAATTAGCTCCTCCATCAGCTTTCACAACTACAGGATTTACTCCTTGCTTGCTATACAATTTCTTCTCTATCACTCTTCCTCCCAAATTTTCCATTATCTTCTGTTTCTTTCCTTTCTGCCTCCTTTTTCTCACCGTATATTCTTGTTCAGTTATTTTGCTTTTCATTTTTTAAACTCTTTCCCATTTCTTATATTATCAGCATCCATTCCTGTGTCTGTCGTCTTGTAATCTGCTGTTCTACAGTACATCAAAGTATGTAGAAACGATGAACACACAGAGTAAATGTCATTTTATCTAACTTTACCCAGGTAGATGTTAGAGGCATGTCCTAACTGTCATCTGTCTTCCTTTGCAGTCACTGGAGAAAAAGACAGGTAACTGGAGGATGCTTCAGGTCATCCTAAGAGAGATGGCTAAAATAGAAGCTGTACTCCTAAGCTTCCTAGCCTTCTCCACTAACTAAAAAGACACACCTAGATTATGAACACAACTAAAATTAAGTGAGTTAAAACCACTCTGCGTATAAGATCTTCTCAGTTACTTACAGCTTACTGCAGTTTTTAGAATAGGGCACATCTTCTATCTAACTTGAACTGGACCAAAGGGCTTAGGATGCAGGAGTTATTTCTTAAGGAGAGATCTTAGCTTACTAGCCTGTAACAGAATAAAGAACCACCAGTCCTAGCCATCCTGTGATTAGCTTTATGGGCTCTAAAAGGCTTTGATATCTTCAGGAGGTATATGCAACATGATTCCAGGAACTATGGAGGGACAGGCCGCCTCATGGCAAGTTGACTTTTTGATACATAATTCATAACAATTTGCAACAGCTGTAGCTGGAAAAGACAGTGAAATGAAAGAGGTGAGAAAGTCCCTGGGAGTATAGTCAGCTAGATGACTTGGATGACTTGGTATTGTGGCGCTTGTCCTGTGAGTGATTTTCTAGTAGATTTGGTGGAAGACAGAGTATTAGTATGAATTTTTTCTTCCTTAATTTTTTCTGTCTCATTTTTCTCTCTTCAGACCTGTGACCAGGAGCAGAGGACAGATGCAAAGAAAGAAAGATGCCTTCAGGGGAAAAGTCTACTTCTATGTACACTTATTAGTACTCTCCTTGGCCTTACGCTGCTTATTGCCTACATCATGATGCCTTGTGGTCTAGGTATAATATGGGATATATCTTTCCCTGCCTTCTCATTCACTCCATTTGTAAGACCTCTTTTTCTGCTATCTACCTCCATCATGCATTAGGCTTAGCATCTGTGTGAAGAATCAGACTTTCTGAATCTCAAAGATTCATAACACTAGTAGCAAAAAAGGTACACTGTACTGCCTCTTCTTTGGGTGATAGCAGGGAGAGATCCCCACACCCATTCTCCTCTGCCCACCATTTAAAATGCCTGAGCCCGATTTTGAGGGAGAGCGTCATTACATTGCATCTCATCATCTTGTCATGCTCTGTCTGTAGTCACCTCCAGGAAAGAGGAATCTGAGATTTGGAGCTCCTCCTTCACTTTTCCATCTGACTCAATAAATCTAGTCCTAGTTTTTAGCACAGACCAGTGCAGTTATAGTGTAGAAAGAAAAGTTGTAGTCTCTTGCTGATGGGGGAGCTGTGAGCATAGACTAGAAATATTAATTAAACTATCTGCAGAATGGTCTGTGTAAATGTTTATTGATACAGAATGCTCAGTACTGAAGGTGCATTTGTGTTTGTGGATGCTGACATTCGCTGCTCCAAAATAAACATAATTGACTCTCCACCTAGCATTTTTCTTTATCCCTTGCTATGTGATGAAGACCGTTCACTACAGAGACCAAGGAAAAACTGTTAGTTTAGATCTTGTCTGTTTTCACTCTGCCTACCTCCTCCCATGTCAACTGTTGAAATCATAGTGTGGAAAGTCTTACTTTGATTTACAAGTGACTTATTTCAGTAAATAATTGATCTGATCTGATGCTGATACAAGACACCATGAGAACCAAAACGAGAACACATATTCAGCTTAGATAAAGGGAGTTTTAGATCAAAACAAGATGTACTAGGGAAATCTTTGTCTTGTTTTAACACGTCATAGGTGAGAAATGCTTCCCATGCTTGAACATCTCCCTACATGTTTGAAGCTTACCTGCCTACTTTCTCTGTGCTATGTCTTTCTTTTGCTTAATGTGTTGACACCATCAGTTGCTTCTTGTTTGTCAATTGGTAAAACTTGGATGATTCAGAGAAAATATGCATAGAAGGCAGAATAATCCAACCTGTAACTGCCTAGATGGTGTAAGCAGAGGACACCACCTCTGGACTGATTATCTGTCCTTCATATAAAGAATCACACTTATAAATTGTAAAGGCAATCTTCTTGTGAAGTAAAAGATGGAACACACTTTATTCCGTGTTCAGAAGAACTTACAAGGAATTCAGTACTCTGCACGTGAAGGAGTTTGTTCCAAAAATAGATCTTTTGGAGGAAATGTCCTATAGATAACTCCTCTTTTTTTTTGTTGTTTTGTTTTCAGGTTGTTTTGTTGTGTTTTTTTTGGTTTTGTTTTGTTTGTAGTTGTTCTCACTCTCTACTGTGTCACTGCTCAGTTTTCTCCTATTTACTTCCTGCATAGGATCCTGTGATGCCGAGCTGGGTCTTACACTGTTGGCCAGACTCCTGAATTCTAGGAATGACACTGTAGACCCCTGTGAGGATTTCTACAAATATGCCTGTGGCAGCTGGGAAGGCAAACACTCAAGCAGAACCACAGAAGAATCACTAAATGTTTTTGATGTGTTGTTGGAAGAAAACCAGTTGATCCTGAAAAGGCTTTTAGGTAGGGTCAGAGGAGTGGTTCCTCAGCCAAAGCTGAGAATACTAATAAATGAGAGCACAATCATTCCTAACAGGGACTGAGTTCAGTCTCTTCGTTCTTCCATCATTACAGGTACAGATTTATTCTTGAATATATCATATTACAGTAGCTGCATTTTAAACATTTTAGTTCCCCTTGCCAAGTGTACCAAAGAAAGTCACACTATAAAATTCTGAGAGCAACTCAAACCGTTTTCCTGTTGCCTTGTAAAAGTAGACCATTTTTGTGGTGCTTGTCTGAATGTGCACTCTAGTCATGTATTCTAACTCCATATGGGCCTGAAGCTTAAATGCACACAGCCTTCCTGTTTTGCTCCTGTTGCCATGCCAGGAAAAGTCATGGCACTAGAAGGTCTCCTGCTTTGAGTGACTGTGGGAAGTGTGGATGTATTTACTAAATTGTTTCAAATCCAAGTGCAGTGTAGTGTTTTCTTACAACCTTTCTCTGCTCTAATACTGCTCCAACATTTTTTTATTTTTTTTTTTTAACACTTCTGTAGTTTTTCATCTAAGTTTTTTCCTCAGAGGCCCCACAGGTTGGGATAAGAGGCTCAGCTAAGGAAAAAGCAGTCCAGTTCTATCGCTCCTGCATGGATACCCAACGGATAGAATCCCAAGGAACTCAACCATTGAAGGACCTCCTAAATCAGGTGAGTGTTTGTGCTATTTCCTCTCTCTGTGGAAGGTAATGCCTGCAGGGAAAATGAAAGTGTCAAGTGGGTCATATGGTCTTACATGATGGAATTTTGCTAGCATCTCATCTTGAAATAAGCTCATGGTTCACAGCACAACTTCTAAGTAATAAATCTTGTAACTTTAAATACTGTTTCAAGAATTATTTTCTGACATCAGGTACCTGAATATTTCCTCATGATATTACATAATACTTTAGGACTGTACAACAACCAAGACTGTAAAGAGAGTTCACTTTTAATCTCAGAAGCGCAGTTCAATAGGGTCCAATTTACAGATCAGGGAACATCTTGCAAAATAGGTGAAATTTTTGTGTCAAAGATCTGATGGCTATCCACTATTCCAGGCTTCAGGAGATCTTGTTTAAAGAGGAAAATGCTTCTTTCCTTTCTGGGAGACTCCTCTCGGTGCCAGGGAGGGTTGTATGTCTTCCTGCCAGTAAAGGTTGTTGATACCCTGTCTTCAAGGAGGTTGCTGAACCTTCCAGCAGAAGGAACAGTGACTGCAGGCCCACCTGTGAATCTGCTTGTCAGGGAGGTGGGAGCAGTTCATTTTTTGCTTAAGTGAAAGTGACAGGTCATTTTAGAGCCAACAGGGTATGTAGAAATCTTCCTGAGTTTCTCCTGTTGCTATTTGCTTTGTTGCTTCTCAGTTGTCCTATGACTGAACTCATAGGAGTAAAAAAATATGTTGTAAATATGGATCAAACAAGTGTTTTTCTCACCCGCTGTTATGCTGTCTCTCTCCCTCTCTCTAGGTTGGTGGATGGAATATCACAGGTGTGGGGAAAGCAAAAGATTTTAATGAAACTCTTCAGACTCTCATGGGCAGATACAGCACTTTTCCTTTTTTCAGAGTCCATGTGGGACCTAGTCCTTTTGACCTCAAGACCAATATTATTCAGGTGAATGGACTAAAAGAAAATTATCAGATAGCCTTGGGAATAAGAGTCGGTTACACAGCCCATGAGACTCAGGCTTGCTCAAATTAAGTCTATGTTCTTCTCTGAAGGAAATGTTCCTAAATTTCAGTAAAGTTCTTGATTGCATTACATAAAAAGCACTTAGTTCTGGAAAAAGAGCAGATGAGGAAGAATATATTGCTTATTTTCATCTCTTCTGCCTGAACAGCATAGATTATACTTCATTGTGGGAGGGTCTGGTCCAGGGGTATGATTAGTACAATAATGGACTCAGCGCTCAGTATCTAATACACATAGTGTACTAGGAAATTTGCAGCTCACTGCTGTGGTTTGAACATGTTAGGCAGCTAAGCACCACACAGCTACTCATTCACTCCCCTACCTAGTGGGATGGGAGAGAAAATCAGAGTATAACCTCACACTTCCAGCGTTTCTGAAAATAGCAACGTGTTTTTCCTTTACTCCTTTTTCGCAGATAGACCATCCTGAGTTTGAGATGCCACCTGAGAGTAAATTCAAAAAGAAAAAATACCTTGAGGTAATGTATCAGAGGCTGAAGAAAGGTAAAAATAGCTATTTGGGATCTCCTTGAATTGCCTCCTGATTCAGAGTGGTTTGTTTTCATGGGTTACCATAAGTGACCCCTGAAAATGTCTATAGAGGGAATTCTTTACAAAACTCTCTACTTTTCCAAAAAGACAGTTTGTAAAATTTAACCTATTTTAAGTACTAAGTTTAAGTCTTCCAGTGTAGAAACAGAATGTTATAGTTTTCATTTGTATTTGCTAAGTAATATGAACCTGAGCTTTCCTTTAGGTTTCACCTTGAATGAATATTTTAAAATAATGCCCTTGTCCAAAGTAAAGCTTTGTAACTTCAAGTCTGTTTATTGAGGGAGGGGTAGCTATTTTAAAATATTTTAACCTAAGCTGAGGAAACAAGGTTTTTGACTGGGGAATTACTGCAACAAAGTTAATCATCAAAGTTCTGTCATTTTGCTGAACTTTATAAAAACTGAATTGAGTTCAGTTTCTCAGTTTGACTCTTTCAGAAGAGTCCTCAAAAACTAAGTCTATCTGCTCATGACAAGCACTCCTTTAATACCTGATGAACATAGAATCAAGAAGCTGGCATTTCCTCTCCATCAAAAATACTAGCTCATTGTATCTCTATACCTCTCCCCTTTGACTCTGGAGATGGCAGGCCTACACCACTAAAATGATTTCAATATTTAATGTAATTGTTAGCTGGGACAAAACAACCTTCTGGGAATTTGGTGTTCTTCACTGAGAGAGAAACTGTGTTTGGCAAACTGTATTGCAAATGAAGAATTACATACGGATGTTGCAGTGAAGACAACAGTTTTAGAAATGGGGCTGCAGTGGTTTTGAAAGATTGAAGCTTATATGGTCAGGATGGATAAATGGGGTGATTACTTTTCACCCACTGGTTATATGCTTTGTATTGCAGGTTCTCCGTGTGTATCTCTCATATCTGAAGAAACTGGGGAGCCTTCTTGGAGGTCCACAGGATGGTACACCTGATTCCTTTTCTCTTACCTTGTCCTTCATCTCTAACCTCCAGCAAGCTGTCACCCCACTGCAGGAAAGACAGCAGAGGGGGATGCTGTTCTTTCATACCACCATTAGGGAGCTACAGGTATCTTTGCCTTAGAACTTGAGCAACACAATTACATGTGACATTCACATTCTGAAGATCCAGATCAAAACAAGTATGAGACAGTCTGTTTACAAGCCATTCCCTTGCAACTTACACTTGGAATTTGTTGAGCTTCAAATAACCTGTTAACTTACTGTCTTTTATTGACAGCAGTTGGATTCTTCGGATCCACAGTTTTCTCCTTTTTGTCGTGCTAATTCAATTTAAAAAAAAAAAAAAAGTAATTTCTCCTTTTATACTGTAATCAATACCCACATCATACAAACTGTTTAACTTGTTAAAAATGTCTCTTAACAGTATTAGAAAGTCTGTCCCAGTTTCCCTATTACTTCTTGTCTGTCAATTTAGTTTCATAATTCAGCATATAAACTTTTGTTTTACTTCCAGGAAAAGGCACCTGCTATTGACTGGCTGTCATGTCTCCAGGCTGTCTTCTATCCTATGCCAATGAACCTCTCTCAGCCAATTGCAGTGCATGACATGGATTACCTAAAAGGCATGTCACAGCTCATCAAAATATGGCAGAAGGAAAGGTAGGAGTCAATATCTATGCTGTAGTTGTTCATCTCTCAAGAAATACTAACTTCAGATGCCATAAATTAAAGAGGTCTGTGTTAGAGGCTGCTGAATTCAGTAGCCAAACAATTGTAAGGCTGCTGTGGCTACAGGTTTAGCCAGTACTAAGGCTTAACATATATTCCCAGTAGGCTTGCACGTGCATGTACCATATATGCACGCACATATTTATATACGTGTCAGACAGGTTAACAGAGGTGAAATGCAGTGCACTTACTGACACCCACCCATTCGTAGCACTCATATAAATACAAACAGCTTAGGCAGTCTGATCCTGTTCCTTCTCTCCAACTATCAGGATTGGTCTATACTAGGGAAATATATATATGTATACACACAATATGGGTCATTCCAATAGCTGGTCTTAGATAGTCTATTTGTTCAGAAGCTGGTCCCACGTTCTCTGGTGTCCACAGCTGCTGGTACTTGGATATATGAGCTCCTGAGTCTTGCAGCCCTACTTTGCTTACTGGTACATTGGTCTCTCCCTGTTACAAATGCATGTATACAAGCAGGTTTTTCCAGTAGCTGGTCCAAACCTCTAGCCTCTCCAATAGCCAGTTCTCGAACCCCTGCTATCTCCAGCAGCTAACTTGAATCAAAGTCCCTCCAGTAGTCAACTCTCAGACTCCTTGTTTCTCCAGTATCCAGTCCCATCCTCTCACAGAGAGGGTAGAATATTATTTAAGAATAGCATTTAATAAAATTGGATAGATTGTGGTGACTGTGTATAAGGCTCAATCAGACAGACATCCTGGCAAGCCACAAGTTTACTCTCAACCATTCCCTCTTACCACCTTTCCTTTCCATTTTCCCATGTGTGATCCCCCTAATCCAACATGATCCTTCCCTCTCCCTGTCTTTGGTCATTCCCATAAACATCTCATAATAACTCTCACAGAATTCCACAGACCTCTCAAAATATTCTATAATGTTTCATCTAGTCCTAAAAATGCTCTATCTCCTTCTTACCAGAAAGAACCCTGTGCCCCAGGTTGCTCTGGTTCCTCTGCTTCACATTATTCCTCTGACATTTTCCCCACCTCTGTGTTTATAGTGACCAGCTTTCAATCTTCAGTCTCTTTAAATGTCATTTTCCTACAGGGTCCTTCACATTTATATGATTGTTTGTCTGGTTGGGAATCTCTCCCCAGCCCTTGACAGTCGATTCCAAGATGCACGCCTGGAGCTATCTAAGATTCTTTATGGGAAAATGGCATCTAAAATGGTGAGTTAGCCTTTAACTATCTTCAGCCTCTCCAGCAGCTGAACACTCTAGGACATACCTTCCGGATGTTCTCTTGATGCCTTGTCTGGATGGAGTTGCTTAGATTTGGAGAGAAAAACTGCTCTCCCTAGGCCATGAAATACTTCCTTTTTCTCAAAGACATGTAGGAATAGATGTGACACACAAAACTTTAGTGAGCTAAGTGCACTCTACTATGGGATAGGGAACAATATAGAGGTGGTCATTTTTCTTCTATTTATTTGTCTCAGCTAATACATGAATCTTCATCTTGCATGAAAGTGGAGTAAATCATAAGGAAATTAATGTCTTACTTGACTAAGTTTTCTGAGGTAGCTTAAATGGAACTACATTTCTTAGCATTCACTGCTGTCATTTTTAGATAGCAGTATACATACTACTGACTACATGTTTACAAATCTTTTTTACTGACTTCCTATGTCTTTTTCCTCACTTTCATGTATCTCTGTTTCTCTCTGTTCTTACAGATCTCAGCTGAGCGTTGGAGGAAATGCTTGACTGATACCAGCTCTTTCTTTGAGCCAGTTCTAGGGCAGATGATTGTGCAAGAAATTTTCCCTCAACAGACCAAGAAGCTTGTAGGTATTCATCCTCTTAAACCTCAAGCAGAGCTCAGCTTCATCTATCTCTCTTTTTTTTTTTTTTTTTTTTGACATACCAGCTTAAGATCACATCAAGGCCGCACCTATATGTGTAGTTTTTATACTTTTTTACACCTTTTTACATATTCCTATACTTACGTGCTTTGCCTTCTGTGGTGGATTGACCTTGGCTGAATGCCAGGTACCCAGCAAGTCACTCGATCACTCCCCTCTGCTTCCCTCAGCATGACAAGGAGGGTGAATAAGATGGGAAGAGCCCATGGGTTCCAATAAAGGCAGTTTAATATAAAAAGGCAGAAAAGCAAGGCCGCACTCACAAAGCAAAGCAAAATAAGATCTCATTCTCTACTTCCCATCAGCAGGCGATGTTTGGCCTTTCCCAGGAAGCAGGGCTCTGCTACGCGTAGTGGTTGCTTGGAGGACAAGCATCTTCACAAACGGATGACCCCAACCCCCTCCTCCTTTCGTTCCCTTTTATACTTGAGCTGATGACACACAGTGTGGAAGATCTCTTGGGTCAGTTTGGCTCAGCGGTCCTGACTGTGTTCTCTCCCAAGATCTTGCCCACCCCATCTCACTGGGTGCCTGTGTGGGGGAAGATGTTGGAAAGGCAGCCCTGGTGCTGTGCGAGCGCTGCTCAGCAGCAGCCACAACACCGGCATCTTGTCTGCCTCCCAATACAAAGCACAGCACCCTAAAGAACTTCTATAGCAAACACTAACTCCATCTCACCCAAGCCAATAAACCTCCTTTTTTAGGAATGAAAGATGTCGTAACAAGACATTGCTGTCACTGCTAGAATAATACTAATATACTGGTTATTATCTTTATCTCAACTGTTAGTAAAGTCATGTGTGCAGCACCAATACGTATGACAGTCCTACAAATGAATGCAATCTTAGTGTGCTTCCTGGAATTAACAGTATTCATCACCAATTTGATGTATTTAAATAAGATTTTCAATTGCAAAGCCATTAAGCCATCATACGATCGCTTGTACAGAAACAAATCAATGCCAAAACATTCTGAGTGGATCCACAGTAAAAAGATCACTTGCCTGCAGTTTGGAAAATATTTCTTTTTTTTTCCCTTTGATGATCAGAGTTCCTTTTTTCTTTTGAGAGAATTTCGTGTAGGCCTCAGGATTTATAAAGGGTTTGCAGTATATGAAGTCACAAGAGTAAATAATCACAAGAAAAGTTCATGGGAAAACTATGGCTGCAACGTGAAGCATAAAGCTGAATGAACAAAACGGAATTTTGGGAAGGACAAACTTAGATTGCCATAACTTTGGAAATGGAGACACCAGCGTGAGATATTTGTGGATACTGAATTTTCATTTCACTCCACAAGTAGGGCAATCATATGATCCCTTCCTACCCCAATAGGGATTGAAGGAAAAAGAATTATATTTCCTTCTTAGTTACCATAAGAAGCAAGATGAAAAGGTGTGTTAGACAGAATGGTGAGCCCTGCGAGGAACCACTGGATGCCAAATAACGTGAGCCTAAATCATTGTAGCAGTGGAAATCTCTTTCAGCACAAGAACAGAAGTTTTCCCTCAGTTATTCTGTAGTTGAATTGCTGAAACATGGGAAGGTGGTAGCTAAGCCTAAGCAATGTTTTTCTGCAGTTCTGATTGTGCCTTCTTTTCTCCATTGCAGGCTGAGCAGATATTCTCTGAGATCCAAGATGCCCTCTATGACCAACTGGATCAGTCGGAGTGGATGGATGAACAGACTCGCGAAGAGGCTAAAGTCTTGGTGCGTGTAGAAGGCAGAAGTTACTGAGGCCTTCCACTCCCTGAAGCCTTTGGAGAAGGAATGAAAGGGCCCTGCATCTTCACATACTCCTACTTGCTTTTACAGGGACACAATCTTAAATAGATGTCTTATACACACGGAAAATTGTAGGTGGTTTTGGAAGAGCCATAACATGTTTGATCGTACATCGATGTGTAGACATAGAGAGGCTCAGTGTTTGTTTGTCCATGGATATTTTGAATCAATTGTATTGGGATACAGTTCAGTTTTATACACCTAGAGAGGTTTAAAAATATAAAGCTGAAAGCAGAGAACAATGGTATAAAGAAAGAGTAGAACAACATTAGGCCTCAGGTCATTGACTTAAGAAAGCAGAGTAACAAGAGGATGTGTCTTGTTGAAACAGAGTAGCTGTTGTAAAGGGCTGATTCACTTGCTGTATTTAGGTTGTTTAAAAACAGAGCTTAAAAAATGCTTCTAGAATGTAAAGTCTCTTGTTGGTCATGTTTCTTTTTGTTCCCTTGTTTGTTTCTCATTTTAGGTTTCCAAACTACAAGTAGAGATTGGCTATCCAGCTCACATACTCCAGACTGACAAAGTGAACCTGGAATACCAGAATGTGAGCTATATAATGTAAACATGCCTGCCTCATTATTGGCAGTTTACCTGTATCAACTGCTAGCATGTCTGCTGCTAAAAGATGCTATGACTTCTGGAGAAATGCAGATTTCATACTGTTCATTTTCTGAGAATATAGGGGCCCAGAGAATCTTTATCTATTGTTTCTCTAGTGTTGTCTGCTATTTAGAGTGGCTAACCTGATAGAGATTGGTTGTGACCTGCTTGTATGTTCTGTTTGGCTGGCACGTAATTTTCCTGTCGCATCTTAAATTGAAGGTCTTTAGAACTAGGAGAGATAAAACATCAGTATTCCATTGGTTTGTCTTCTGATGAACCCTTTTTTGACCTGTGGGACTATTCTCTTTCTCATAGTGTTCAGTTCATTCCTTGCTTATGCTCTATGACAGTGACATTACCTGTCTCTTCTCTCAGTTGGAGATAAACGAAGATACTTTTTTCCTCAATGTGGTGGCTTGCTTGAAAGTACTAAGGGAAAATTCCTACTTGAAACTCCTTCAGCATCACTCACAGGATAAGTAAGTGTCAAATACTGATCTGAAAAATATGAATGTCACACACTCATGGATTAACTGATACTGGAACGGACCTGTGGATCTAGATGAACCTTCCTGCTCAAAGCAGGATCAGCTAAAGCAGGTCGCTCAGGACTTTGTCCAATTGTATGTCTGTGTCTCTTTTACTGGGCAAGAACGGCAGGCAATGAGAGGATGGGGCAGACAAGCGTGGGGAGGCCGAACAAAACACAGTACTTCCAGGTGTGGTTTCACAGTCCCCACTATGTGCCTTAGCAAGGCATCATCACCTCTCTCTATCTGCCGGTGACACTTCGAATGCAAGACAAGATGCTGTTGTGCATTGTTTCGAGGCTGCATTGCTGCATACTGCTTAAAAAAACCTTGAATCTAGTAGCCTGAGCTCATGCTTCCAAAAAACCCCACCGATGTGGAGGGTGCCCCTGACTCCTGAAAAAAGAAACTTCTTTGCCATCTTCCCTTGAGTAAGAAGGATAGTTGGTTCTCCTGGACTTAGTGGGAAAGCAAGCAGCAAAGCACTGTGAGGTGACCCTGCCAGCATTCACATCATCAAAGTCAGGACGTCGGATGCTTCAGAAGACAGGCAGCATCAACAGGCGTGCTTGGGACCTTAAACTGCCTTAAGAATGTTCTATACAGAACTTAACTGGAGGTTACTAATCCTGTCTTACTTGACAGGGAAGTTGTAATTGTGAATCTCTTAATGCGTATGAAAGCTAAGCTACTTGCTCTGGCCGTATGTAAACAAGTGAAGGTTTGTTTCAAACATCTTGAACTCTAGATAATGTGAATTTGATCGTTTGCTGCTGCTGTATGAACAGTTGTACTGAGTAAACCATTTTGCAAGCCCAGTGGAGGTATAAAATATGGAGTTAATACTTTATCTCATTTCTCTTTTTCTGCTTCCAGCTGGCATGTACCCCCCTGGACTGTGCATTCATACTACTCAATAAGGCACCACATGGTGGTCTTTCCTGCTGGAATGTTCCGCAGTCCTTTCTTCCATGCAGAGTTTCCCAGGTATGGAAGGGCTGCAAAGGTGGAAGCTGAATTTAGATCTTTAGCTTCAGCATATTGCCAAGAAGAATCTTAATGGATCTATCTTTAACTTCTTTCTTACTGCATTCCAGAAAGGCATAGTAAAGGGGGGGAAATATTTTCGTTTTCTAAAGCCACATGAGTACTGCCTTAGGAGTTCTGAAAGCATTGGATCATTGGCTCTGCTAGAGCACAATCATAATCTGGATGTACCACATCTACTCTAGGTTCCTGCTCTGGCAGGGGGGTTGGACTCCATGATCTTCCGAGGTCACTTCCAGCCCCTAATATTCTGTGATTCTGTAATCTGAGAGACAATAAGAAAGTGCTTCTGTGTGCTCTCTGAGCAGGATGCTCCTGTGCAGGCCACAGTTGTGCTCAGTGGCTATAGAGAATGCTCACCTGCCCTCTTTTTCCTTTCAAAAGCATCCTTTTCATGTTTAATTTTCAGTGCTGTGAACTTTGGAGCCATCGGGGTCTTCATGGCACATGAACTTCTTCACATATTCTATGGTTATGGTGGGTACTGTCTGTAGTGTCTTTTTTTTACTCTTCTAAGTTCCCACTGGTATTTTCCGTCAGGGGATCTTAGATCCTGGTCCTTATATCAATATATACATACATTATGAAGGTAGATTAAGCTAAGGAAAACCCACTCCAGCCCATGCTGACTACTAAGAAATCTCAATGATTAATGTGAGGAACACAGATGAATACCAGAAATACCTTTCCAGGATATTTTTTTGTCCTCCACAGTGTTGCCTGGAGGCTGTCCTACATGCAACAGGAGTGCACTGAAGAAGTCTATAGAGTGCTTGGTTGAACACTACGAAAGCTATGACTTTAAGGTCAATGGTACTTTTACACTGTTGGAGAATACAGCTGACACTGGAGGGCTCACCATCGCTTACCAGGTACTGTAGTCTACTTCTCTAATCTCACAGTTTCACCACACAATCACCAATCACAAGGTTGCTGTGCTGCATCCCTCTCCTACATGCTGCTCGAGTTCCAGATTTCTTGCATGCCTGTGCCAGTGCAGTGTGTGTCCTGCATGTCCTCTGCTATTCCAGACACAGGTTCTTCACAAAGCTTTGCTCATAACCTCCCTACCTCCATGTAAGACCACTTCTCTTCACCAGCTCTGAGGTGGGCCTCTCTTTACTTCTCCATTTATATCATGCATAGAAAAGCATGTTCTTATTTCTATGTTTATATTATACCTGAGGAGCTAAGCTGCGACATGAACCAGAATTCTGTATAATGGTAAAATCATGCCATAATGATGTTTTCTGCAATACTTTAGTCTGGAGATATTTTTTTTCATTTCCTTGTGCAGTAGTTCAGCAGTTTAAATACTGAGTGCAGGTTGTTCTGAGATCTCCAGATCTCAGATGGTACTTGCTACATTCTTGCACAAAGAATGTTCAGAGCTAGAAAGTCTTTTAATTTTTATTCAAATATTTGTGACTTTCTTTCGAAGTAATTTTCATTCTTTCATAGTACAGTCACCACATCTGTTGTGAAGATAGGTAGTGTCTGAAATGGGATACAAAGGAGTTATGTTGTTATTTTCTCAAGTTAGAGTTATTAGGGGCATGGCAAGCAGCCTCAGAGTAAGGAGGAAGACATACAAACTTGCTAATTTATTAAATATTTCATTGACAGAAAACATGATTTTGGGACGCTATCTGAAGGGGGATTTATTAATTTTCTCTCTCCACAGGCCTATAAGAATTGGCTGAAAAAGCACAAAGAAGAGAAGGATTTATCTAAGACTGGACTTTCACACGACCAGCTTTTCTACCTCAGTTTTGCTCATGTAATGAATTCTAGGCTAGTCATATGTGTCTCACTTTCCATTGTCTTCCACATTATTACAGTTTGTCTTTCTCAATATCCAATCACTTTTTACCCTCTTCACAAAACTGGAATGACCAATGTTTCTGGGATATACAGAATCTTATTTAGAAAGCTAGAGTTCATGTATAGGGCCCCTAACTTGTTATGGATCTCGAAGCTAACAAAAACCCTGTCTGCAAATATATCTTTTAATAGGCTCTGAAATCTACCAAAATTACGTTGTGGCAGCAGGTTGCATCAAGGAAAGCATGCTTCAGATAAAGAACTAGAACTACAGGCACACATAGTACAAGATTTCTGTGGCAACCTGATTTGTGCAAAATAGTCCATTTGTGCATAATTATGCCGTTGTGCAGATCCTCATGATAGGTCATTGAATTTCTGTGCTCAGAAAAGTCACACCCTTATAAGCCACTGTAATTGTGCAAAGGGAAAAGTTTTGTGCATGTATTGACATTAGGTCAGGGCAGTGTGTAGAAAAGCAGTTCTGAAATCACAAATTTTTGGATCTTGGTGACAAGATTAAGACTGAAATCACAAATAAAGGCTGAAATCACAAGAGTGAATTGCCAGTTTAACATCAGTAAAGTCAAATAACCTTCCCCCAGTCTCACAAGTAGTAATGAGATGTTGCCTAAGTGCTCTCCTTTCTTTGTGAGCACTCATTGCGTTTGCTGAATCTAGACACTGAGACTACATTTATACCATTATTTTAGATGGAATCCAAGGTTGCATGAGTCTAAACTCCAAGTGGTCTAATTTCCCTGTGGTTTCAGCTATGCAGTATAGAAAAAGAGCACATGGCTTGTCAGATAAGGAAATTTGGACAGAGAAGTTTAGGGAAAGGGAAAACAGTCAAAGCATGTTGTCGGCACCCATGTAAGTGTGTTTCTTTGTTTACTCCAGCAGCCTCGGTTATATGCAGAGGCATGAGGAGCCTTAAGTCTTGTTCACATGGAGACTTTCAGCTAAACTGACTTCTCTGTTCCGTTTCCTTTCAGGCAATGTGTGGACACCAGGATCCTGAGAAACTACAGTCTTCCCTGAACACAGATCCGCACAGTCCCTTGCCACTTCGTGTCTGTGGGTCTGTCAGCAATAGCCAGGACTTTGCCAAGCACTTCCACTGTTCCAGTGGATCACCAATGAACCCAAACAACAAATGTCACATCTGGTAATCTGCATGGGAAAGAAGGAAGAGAGATACGACCCCAGGGAGAGTAAGGCCTGACCCATGAAAGTATGACTATCTTCTCAGGGCCCCTTGGTTGACATGATGCCCTTATTCACTTTCCTACCTTCCTTTTCTTGTTATCCTTTCTTCAGCAGCTGATGGCAGCAAAATTCTTAAACTGAGCTCATAAGGAAAGAGGGTGTCTTCCTGCTACTTTCAGCACTCTGTCCCAGCTACGACAACTCTGGAGATTAGCAAGACCCAAGGTAGCAAGTTGACTAGTCAGTCTCTAGTGGGCAACAACTTCGAGGAGCTTTAAACAGGACTGTTACATTATTCGTCCCTCTGGTCAGTGCGTTTCCCTGTCTACAGTCTCTGTCTTTCCAGCAGTCTCACAGTCATTTTGAATGGACAGGGCAATAAGCTAGAACTCTAAGACTTGTTCGTATAAGATTAGCTCTAAGGGAAATTGTATGGGTTACTATGGAAACCACACATGTAAGTTACCCAAGATGGAAGACTCCTCCTCTTCTGACAATAAATGGAGATAAGTACTAGGAAAGACGGTGGCTCCAACTTCTAGGCTGAAAGATAAAGCACTTAATAACAATAGTTACTGAAGGTCTTCCGTATTCTGTTGTTGTTTCATCAGCAAAACTTTTCAGAGATAAAAAGAGCAAAAAGGAAAGCATCACCATTGGTGGGATGGAGATGGGGAGCTGAGAACAGATTATACTTCTTCTTTCTCTTCCAGCCAGACTCTCTTTTTTTCAGTCTCTGTTTAGGGTTGAGGTTATGGTTGAGGGTGGAGTGTGAGACAGGCACAAGGGTTTCTAGAAAGTTCTGAAAACTGAACAATTAGAATTCTAAGAACTTCTCTGGATCCTGAACCTGATTCTCTCGTCCCAAAAAGTTCTCTCACTCCTGCATTTGTAAATATTTACCATCTAAATGGAGTAGATCTGCTGCAGGATTTCACTTTCTACTTGAAATTGAATTTTAGGTATTAATTTACTTTAGAAGAAAAAGAGAGTAAGAAGTAATATATTTTATGGTAGCAGAAGTGCTTAAAACACATTCTTAAGAGTAACCTAATAATTACATCGATTTCAGATTCTGATAATTAGAAAATTTATGTTTTAAAATTTACTGTAGTTAATAAGTACACAAAATACTTGTACCTTTTGCATACTTTTCAAACTGTTCTTGATTATGGGAGCATTTTTATTTTCCTTACTATATTGGCTTGTTTGAGGAATAGGTGATGGCAAGTGGAAACATCCCTTATCAATGTGAGCATTGTGAAAGTCATGAAAGTCCTAGTATCTGTGTTAATCCTTTCAAAGTACTGAGCAGTGCAGCAAAACATTTTCCAAGAACAGACTGCTCAGATTTTGGTTTTATTAACTAAAATATTAATGAAGTGTTTGCTTCAGAGAAAAAAAACCCACTTTGATTGCAAACTCTTTTTTCTGTATTTGTACTGTTCCCAGCGTGATTGGAGTTCTTATCTGAACTTTACAAGTATTACATAATAATACCTTGAAATAATTTATTTACCCGTTATAAAAAATATTAAAATTTGGCTTGTGCTTATCTATACCATTTAAACAGTATATACTCTTCCTCCACTTGTTTAATCAATTTTGTCCTAGTAGCACGTCCAGACTGTCTTTCTTTTAGATGCTAACAGCAATTTACATTGTACCAGACCTTCTGTTTAATATTGAAGTTATTTCAGTGTACTGAGACTACTTAGCTTCTTTGTTCATAACATACAGAAAAATCAAAAACTTTTGACAGTCTGTATTTTGAGGAGTCGGTAACTTTTCTTGTATCTATCTTCTTAAGTGTATGGGGGGAACAGTTTCCTGGAACTTTCAATTTTTTCTTGTTCTTACAATGTATGACAAATTTATGAATATTCTGTTTAAAAAACAGGGACTCCCTTAAAGGTGAGTGGAATCACGTGCAAGAAGGACAGTCTGGCTTAGAAAAAAACTGCCTGACGCTTGAACTGACAATTTACTGTGTTTCTCAAGGACAGAAGGAAACAGTTTCAGTATGTGCACAAGGTCCTTGCCCTTGTCCTCAATGTTGCAAAAAAAGGCGGAGCTACTGAATGCTGCCTTTGCTTCAGTCTTTACTGCTAAGGCCTGCTCCCAGGAGTCCCAGACCTTTAAGACCACAGAGAAAGTCTGGAGGCAGGATGATTTTGCCTCTGTTGATGAGGATTGGGTCAGAGATCAGTTAAGCAAGTTGAATATCCACAAGTCCATGGGCCCTGATGGGATGCACCCGCGAGTGCTGAGAGAGATGGCAGAGGTCACTGCTAGGCCACTCTCCATAATCTTTGAAAGGTCCTGGAGAACAGAAGTGCCTGAGGACTGGAGGAAGGCCAGTGTCATTCCAATCTTCAAAAAGGGCAAAAAGGAGGACCCGGGTAACTATAGGCCAGTCAGTCTCACCCCCATGCCTGGAAAGCTGATGGAACAGCTTTTTCTTGGCACCATCTCAAAGCATGTTGAGGAAAGGAGGCTTATCACGAGTAGTCAACATGGATTCAACAAGGGGAAGTCATGCTTGACTAGCGTTTTATGATAGTTCAAGTGATAGACGAGGGGAGGGCAGTGGATGTGCTCTATCCCAACTTTAGCAAAACTTTCCATACTGTCTCCCATGGGATCCTCGCAGACAAACTTAAGAAGTGCAGATTGGATGATTGTGTGGTGAGATGGATTTGGAACTGGCTGAAGGACAGAGCCCAGAGAGTTGTGGTCAGTGGAGCAGACTCCAGTTGGAGGCCTACCACTAGTGGTGTCCCCCAGGGGTCAGTACTGGGTCCAATGCTGTTTAATTTTTTCATCAATGACCTGGACGAGGGGATAGAGTGTACCCTCAGCAAGTTGGCTGATGATACAAAACTGGGAGGAGCGGCTGACACGCTGAAGGGCTGTGCTGCTGTCCAGCGTGACCTAGACAGACTGGAGAGCTGGGTGGGGAGAAATTTAATGGAATTCATTAAGGGCAAGTGTAAAGTTCTGCATCTGGGGAAGAACAACGCCATACATCAGTACAGATTGGGGGCTGATCTGTCGGAGAGCAGCTCTGGGGAAAAACACCTGGGAGTCCTGGTGGACAAAAGGATGACCATGAGCCAACGATGCGCCCTCGCGGCCAGGAAGGCCAATGACATCCTGGGATGCATTAGAAGAAGCGTGGCCAGCAGGTCGAGGGAGGTTCTCCTCCCCCTCTGCTCTGCCCTGGTGAGGCCCCACCTGGAGTACTGGATCCAGTTCTGGGCACCCCAGTTCCAGAAGGACAGAGAACTACTGGAGAGAGTCCAGCGCAGAGCCACTAAGCTTATTAAAGGAGTGGAACATCTCCCTTATGAGGAGAGGCTGAGGGAGTTGGGTCTCTTTAGCCTGGAGAAGAGGAGACAGAGGGGGGACCTCATTAATGTTTATCAATATGTAAAGGGAGAGTGTCAGGAGGATGGAGCCAGGCTCTTCTCGGTGACGCCCAATGACAGGACAAGGGGCAATGGGTGCAAGCTGGAGCATAGGAGGTTCCGTTTAAACACAAGGAAACACTTTTTCACAATGAGGGTGACAGAGCACTGAAACAGGCTGCCCAGAGAGGTTATGGAGTCTCCTTCTCTGGAGACATTCAAAACCTGCCTGGACGCATTCCTGCATGATCTACTCTAGGTTCCTGCTCTGGCAGGGGGGTTGGACTCAATGATCTTTTGAGGTCCCTTCCAGCCCCTAACATTCTGTGATTCTGTGATTCTGTGAAGTTCCCTGGAATATGGTTGGTGAAGAGAAGCCAGACAGCCTAGTAGGTGATCGTGAAACACAGTTAGATGTTCAAATTGTTCTCATCCGTGACCATAGAAATCATTTCATGCTTTATGTCACACATAAAAAAAAGAGCACAATGCTGCCAGTGGAAAGAGCCAAATGCAACGGCAGATCCATCACCGCTGAATTCCTCAGTGTCTCTGAGTCCTCATCCTGCACCATGTTGATCACTTCCATTCCTTCCCCTGTTGATGAGGCCACAAATGTTTCCTCCATTTGCTCCCAGCCTGTAATTGGAGGTGGTTAGAGACAACGTAAGCTTTCTTCTTGTTCTCTTCTTTCATACTTGGATCCTTTTCACTCTGCTTCCCTCTTTCTTTCCTTGATTTCTAAACTTTCAGCTCCATTTCACCCTTACTATTTGTCCAGTTTCTCTTTCATACTTTTAATGCTTTTAAATCATACCCCTTCCCCACTAATTTCTCAACACAGTTCCTCCCTGACTGTTGCCTGTCTTGCTTTCTCTCTTCCCATGCTGACTCGATTTCTTTGACTTGTTCTCCCTGAATTGCTGCACTTTGGTTGTTTCCTGGGTATGCTGTGTCTCATTTTTCTTCCTCAATTTCATTGTTGCATGAAAGACAGGAGACACATGTCCAGTAGAGCAGAGACAGAAGGAGGGAAGAGGAGGAAAAAGAAGCATAGCTCAGACTCTCCCCAGGAAACAGTATTTGAATGGCCAGCATGCCACAAGCTATAACTTAAGATTTTTTGAAGAGGGACCTATTGTCAGCTTGAGAAGAATTGTCCACTGCAAAAAGGGTGCCAGATCTTAAACTCAGCCACAGCTCAAAAGACAGCCGACCAGGTTCAAAAGCCATTGCATTTTCCAGTGCACTGCCAGTCATGCTTTTTTGAGGAACTAGAGAGAGTGACTACTGTCTTCTTACAGGACAATTGAAGTTTTTTAGATATTGCTCTTAAGTAATATGATTTTTAGAGGGAGCTGTGTATTAGGAACACTCACTTCTTATTGAAGGTAGGTTCTTCTAAGAATTTATCTTATACTTTTAACTCTTGCCTCTAAGATTTTTACAGGATTTTTACAGGCTTTCTGGCTTCCTGATTCCACCACACTGAGGAAACTTGGCTTGGAACAAAGTGCCTGCTTCCTTATGGCTCTATTTTGAGAAACTACCAGTTTCTGGGCAAAGAACTTTACTATTGAGTAGTAGTATGAGAGGTGGCATGGAAAAGACTGCTACCACAGTGGCAAATGTAACGATGTCCCAAAATTAATGTCAGACAAGTAGAGAGTGCAATGAAATATTCATATAAGCCTATTCCTTTTATCAGTAAGAGAATACTTGCCTGAAAAATCCCTTTTGAAATGTTTTTTTTTCTGAAATCACTTTCTCGTCACTCTGCTTCCTTTGCCCCTTTTTCTTTTTCTCCTTTCCTGTATTTTTTCTGTTGTAACAGTCATCCCAAGTTAATTCTTTTATCTTTTCAGGGCCGTGACTGCAGTAAAAGGCCTTGATGGCCCTTACCAGTCTCAGCTGGAGCCTTCACCCCCATCCTCTGCCCATGGGTCCATGAGCTTCATTTAAGCTCAGGCCTAGGTCTCCAGTCTCTACTGCAAGTATACCTATCTCCAGCTTCATCACAACTGTGCCTGGGCATGAACCTAGTTATTCTGGATCTTGACCTACAAATTGACTTCCTGGTTTGACCTTGAGTATGGCTGATCACTATGGATTTACCTGGCAGTCATGGGACTGTGTCTGACTCTGGTTTCTTTCATTGGAACTGATCCTGACGCTGGTTTGTGGACTTTTATTCCTAATTTGACTTTGAAACTGTCTGATGATTATGGACTCACCTGATATCTTGACAGAGTAACAACCTGTCCCTACTTATAACTACCTAATTACCATCCCCAGGCCTGCCTTGCTTGCCTTGCTCAGGGGCTGTGGGGACTGGGCCCTGTCCGGTAAGGCCTCTGCCCTGCTAGCTTGGCTGAGCAGACACTGGTCTGCTGGCTCCCTGTCCCGTGGGAAGTAGTTGGAATTTCCTGTTTCCTGAAAGTTAACTTGGGTTTTCTTGAGCACTGAGGTGAACACCATGCAGCCGGGCTTACCACTGAGCAGGGCCTATGATCCCTTCTGAAGGACCAGCCTAGGCCCTGGGTGTTGCCCCTAGGATTCTAAGTGAAGTCATGGCCTCCTTGATGCCCAGCCTCTGGTGCTCCCCAGGGTTGGCCTGAACCTTTCTTTTCAAGCCCTCTGAGCCTCCAATGCTTCTCATGGGCAACTTGATCCACACGCCTCTGCCCCATGTGTCATGTTCATTTCTTTCTTGGCTCATTACCTGTGGAAATTGCCCTGTGGCATTCCATAGCAATTGAATCACTATACAACATGTCTGTTCTGAACCCACATCTCTGTAGGGTATGAGAGGGACCTGATGAGAGGGCAGGCTGCAGTCAGGGCCATAAGTGAACTAAGAGGACTTAATGTCTCTGACCAGCCTGAACTTACGCCTCCTCCTGCATCCTCGGCCCCATTTAAGTGTAAGGCTGGTCAGTGCACTCAGTGTGTCTGACCCTGGTTATCATCACCGTGTCTGAGCCTGACTGACACTGATTTGCATTCCTCCTTGAACTTGGACATGTCTCATCAGTGTGAACTTCCTCGGTGATCTCTTGTCTGACCCTTACCACCACCCTCAGATGTGTCCTGTTTATCCTTCTTGAGTCTGTGGGGACTGGACCCTGGCAGTTGAGGCCCCTGCCCTGCCAGCCTTGTTATCACACTCAGTTACTGGCTCCCTATTCCCTGTGGACCATCTGACTTCCACTGTCCCTTGACACATACCTTCTCATTCCTCTCCTTTTGTTTTTGCAAAACCAAGCTTCCGTGTCCATACCCTATCTCTTTTTTCTGCCTTTATTTGCTCTTCAAGCCTTCTCTCACTTCAACCCATCCTCTTACCTGCTAATGGACTGCTTCCCTCTTGCTGTCCATTCTTGGCTGTCTGGCTTTTCAGTGGTATGAAGGCAGTATAGAGGACTGAGCAGTAAGTAGACAGGAATATAGCCACCAGATAGATGGTAAATCTCAGGGAAAACATTGGGGTTGGATTATTCCTCTATCTAAGTCTCTTGTCCAGCACAAGATGCTTTTACTCCTCAGCCCTTTTCAGCTAATGGAGTCAGGATTCCCCTAGCACCACAGTCTTACTCAGGGCACATTGTGACATCACTGGATTTGTCTGACCTATAAAGTTGTTAGGCAGAAACACTGTGGACTTTGCATTATACATAGCTAACAAGATCATAAAGCATGAAGAGAATGTGAAAGTTTTTGGGAATCAATAAGAGTATGTCTCTGCTCAAGGTTGAAAAGAAATGAAAGGGATAGGATCATATCAATAAGATGCCACTTCATGTGAAAAATTACATTTAATCCTGAACGTTTTTGTAGCTTGCTCTTGCAAACAGTGGTCACAAGTAACTGACTGAAACTGGATAAAAAAAGTATTTTATAAGATCGGTGTAAGTGGAGGGGAAAGGAAAACACAATGACTTTTCCACTTCATTGCTTGATCAGTTATTAATATTTTACGCTGTTTGGCTCACACAGCCTCTGTGAATAGAAATATTTTTAAAAAAAAAACTAGTGAAATGGCAAGCATGTGTTTTAAAATGTCCTCTAGATGGTGATCTAGCAACATCAATGCAGAAACAGCTCATCTTACAAGGCACCTATTCTACAGGGAAAAAAAAATTCTCATGTCTTATTAACCCTTGCCATTCACCTTGCCAGACCATATTTATCACTCTGAGACCAGACTACCTGTTAGGACTCTGATGATGACTTTTCACCATGTAGCCTAGGAGACTATTTTCTATTTTCAAACTCATATTTAACCCCAACTATCATTTGTTGTACCAAATATCTTTCATACTTCCTGAATTTACATAAAACTTTATATTACTATTGGCTTTCCTTTTTCCTTTTCTACTATTAATAATAGTCTTTTTGTTCAAGATCTTCACTTTTTTCCTGAGAGGCCCAAAAACCTGTCTGGAATTTAGTCAGGTCAGGAATTTAGCTTATCAAATAAAGATAATAATTGTCTCAGGCCTACGAAGGTCACTACAGAAGTAAGCACATGCAAGGATATATACATTCTGATTTATAGACACTGAGTTTTCTACATCAGATGGTGGTCTTGGGTCATCTTCAAAGTCCAAAGCATTAAAGGATTTTTTTTTTTCCAGCCAGTCCTCTAAAGATTTTACACTCAGTCCAGAAGATGCTGATTAGAACCACACTTACTTCAGGAACTTAGAAGATCGATTTTTCATAAATATTCATTAAATGTTTGATTGAATATTACATGATTGAAAATTTGTATATACTGTCTCCTACTGAATAGTGTGTAATAAGAAGTGAGATCAATATATTAGTTAAGTAGCCATATACTCTAACACAGGAGTACAGGAGCTTCAACAGATCTGAAGACATAGTGTATTGGACACAGTAAGAGGGAGTGGAACTGGAACATGGAATTTTCAGTACTGCACTCTGACTAGTAAAGCAACTTCAAGGGGCATGTTCCTTACAGAGATTTCTGGATCTAAAGGAATCTGTACCCAATTCAGTGTAAGATTGTATATCAAAGGTGTTCTGCATTCCTCACAGGGAGCGTGGAATACTTTCAAGTCCTCACCCGCACCTCTGAAATTCCTTATTTAACCAAAGTAGGTTAGTAAATAGATGTCAGATGTGGAAACTCATACTACTGCTGAGGTCATGGTAATATATTAATTCTGGCATAAGTCCAGGCTTCTGCCTCATCAAGGAATCATGCCACAGGATGCTTGCTTCTAACATCTTTCCCTGTGCTAACACTAGTGTTGGTGTGGCTCAGATAATGAGGCATATTTGGTGACAAAACTTTTAAATACAAGTTTTATTAGTTAACTTTTCAAATGGGTGAGTTTTGGATCCAGTTAACTGTGCAATCACACAAATATTAATCTGCAGCTGCGAAGTAGAAGCAAATGACTGGGCCAGGACAGAGGAAGGATAGACTGCCCTTTACTGAGTGCTGGACACTACTAATAGAGTGACTGTACAATTATTGCTTGAGTTCAGAGAGTTTGGACTTTTCCTTCATTTGTGGCTATGTATGTTCACCAGCAACGGATATGTGTGATGAAAATAGAAAAGTGATGTACTAAGATGAAATGTGAAATGAGAAAAATTTAAGCTAAATAGCAGTGCTCCTTAAACACAGCTGAAGAGTTCATAAAATCAAAATGCAAAAAAAGGAAAAACGATAGAGAACAGAACCAGACTGTCTATCAAAAGAGTTTTTACTTAGTGTGGCTGACAGTAGTAGTAGGATATTCAGCTGTCCATCTGAGAGCTTATGTGCAGGTTCCCTATTACCGTGTTTTGCATGTGTGGATGCAAGTATACATGAAAATTTCAAGTTGTATACATTCAGCACCAGAAAGACAGAGCAAATAAACTACAAAAGAACTAAAGTAATACTGACTTTTTTTCCTACTTCACCTCTGTTCCCAGAATTAGATTGCATGTTTTCATCACTCCCACTCCACGTGGAGGCAAATATTGCTCTAGATTACACAAGTCTATCTTCAATAGATTAATTAAACTGATACATTAAAAAAGTTGTTGGATACTGTGCCTACGTTGGACGTATTTTGAACTGAGGCTTTTTGTGCTTGGACTTCTCTGGCCTGTACACTAGTAGGTTAATATTACTTCCTGCTTCTGAAGAAGACTGACTTCCACTCCAAAATCTCACTCCACATGGCCTTGTCCTTTTCTGGAATCCTCATGGTTATTTCTGCTTATTGTCACACTGACAGCAGATTCCTGCCTCAGGCTCTGCTTTTCTAACAAGACCAAGAGATACAGGTGTCATTCTGTAACCAATGGAGAAGATTCTTAGTGTAATCCAAAGGACTGCCCTTGGACTCTTCTGAAGTAGAGGCTCCAAGGTAGAAAAGAACAGTGGGTATGGATTCCTCTATCCATACAGTGGATGCAGAGTGGTGGGCAATGAGCAGCCTGTGAGAGACGTAAGTACATTGAAGTAATTGGATAGATCAGAGTTGTAGCAGTATTTTCTCTTTCTAGGGATTTTGATTCAGTACTTCATGTTTAACTCTCTTAGCTAATTCAACAATATGGCCCAATGTGAGGCACAAAGACAACGCAAATATCCAAGCCAGCACATTGGCCACTGCTCTCAGACTGGGCTGGGGGAGGGGGATAAGACAAACTAGTTAATGTATGCTTTCTCCCACGTCAGGTTGAAAGAGCTGGTGCATGAAATCTAGTAAAGCAGCTCTCCGGTCCAGTGAAGCACAGGACCATTGGCAACAGCAGGAAGGTTATCACTGTCTGCATCAGATGACTCTCCTATGTGAGGTCAAAAGCCCATTGGATTTGTAATGAGGAGGTGGAGGAGGCTATAAAGTCATTCCCAAGATGGAGCAGTGAGGGCCTTGAGGCAAAAAGGAGCCAATGGAGGGAGGAAAGGAAATGGACTGAAAGATCATAATCAGTGAATTTCTGCATCCTACCTGAAGGCTGTATTCCTCAGAGAACAGGATAGTACCAGGCAACTAAAGGCATACCCACTGGCTGATTTTGATGCCATGATCAGAAAACTGATAGAGATGGAGAACTTGGGGATACTCCAGTCTGTAATGAGGGACTCCAGAATATGACTGAGAGCAGATCACCTGGGGAGTGACCAGAACTACAAAAGCGAGAGAACCAGGGCAGGAGGAATGGCACAAGCAGAACCATGTTAAGATCCCAGAGCAGTAGTAAGTAGGAAGATGCAGGGCAGGACAGAGGGAATTAGCAGAGGTTTTTTTTATGATCATAGGACAAGAATAACCAGGCAGATGCAAAACAGGAACAATGAATGTTGGAAGTTCTGGGCTTGAAATGAATGAACTACTGTGGCTCAGGTCACAGATAGTTGCGAGTAGAGATTGGACTGCAGACAGTGCTATATTATGGGTACTGATCTGGTGTTGCAGGGAGTAAAAAAGCGCACTGTGAATTGTGAGAAACTAGTTCCCCTCCGGAACAGCTCTTATTTTTCTGTCATCCTTTGTATCCAAATGATAACTGGTCTCCTGGAATCTGTTTTTCATGATTGTCACATGCAATACACAGGAAGGCATGCGCTCTCCCTCTTCACTTTCTTAGAGAGTATTCACATTGTGAATACATCAAAAACTTAGGGAGAGAAATGCAAAAGAGCAGAAACCTGTCTGGGGGTTCAAAATGTGGCCATTTTTCATCACTGATATTGAATCCTGAAAATGAAAAATGTTTCTTCTTCTAACAGTCAGGTTATATCACCTCATGCAAGAGATAACATCGTTACCTCAGAGGTTTAATCTATCTCACCATGACACAATAACAAGAAATGAAAAACTTCTTAGCTGGGAGTGACAGTGACAATGGCTGATGATTATTTTTGAAAAAACAGTGTGAACTGGATTTCTACTGAAGTATGGGCTATGTTGTCACTTTCTCTTGTAATTGTCTCCTTGTGCCATTTCTGTTTTCATCTAGTCTTGTCTTGATTGCTATTAATTATTTAAAATAATAACAGTGGAAGCATATGCAAGATACATAGTATGGATCAAATCTGTATTAAAATTGGTTCTCCTTAAGAGTAAGAGAAAGAGTCACCTCCAGGAGGCAATCCTTCCCAAACAGCTCAAAAAGCTGTACTGGGATAGGATAAATTATTTTTTTACACTAACTCTGACTTAATTAATTTTTACATATCTAGAGTTAAGTGAGATAAGCACCCCTACTTGTAATTTTGAAGAAAGTGAATTTAGATAAAGTTCACAGCCAGGAGCTTCTAAATCAGACTATTCCACTGCCTGCCTGGCCCCTTCTTTTAAATGCATGAAGAATCTGATGTCTTCATTAGCAGCAGAGCAGTCATCATCACCTAGGGAAAAGAAGCTTTAACTCTTGAAGCACTTTTCTATCTGGTCTGTCAAGCTTCACATCACTTACACAAATATCTTTATGGCCACCTCCCTATGCATTCAATAAATGCTGAAATCTCCTATACAACAGTCTTACTACATTTCTTCTAAAACAATGTTTATATTCTTCTGTAATTTACTTCCGGTTACCCTGGCTAAATTTAGATACAAATTAAAACATAAATGACTTGAAAAAGAGTTTCAGCTTTTTATTATTTCAGAAAGTTACAGCTGTTGAGCAAGTTCTTAAGAAACTTAATAAACTATCTTAAGATTATAAGAAACACAATATGGGAAATTTTGTTTGCCTTCTGCTCCCTGAATATGTTTGCTTAATATTTCCAGAGTTCTTTTTTTAGTAATGAAATCTGGGAAGTAATTTTTTTAAAAGGTGGCAAAATTTAGAGACTCAGTCCACTGTAGGCTTTGAAGGTCTTTCTGTAGAAGGCGCTATAGTGTTTGTATGGGCAAGTTATGTTCATTTCCCATGGAACCTGCATATATCCATCTCTCTGCTTTTTATTCAGTTTTTATGTTGTAGATATAGACATTTTTCTTCATTTGTGAAGTGATCCAAAGCCTATGTAGAAAAATATATAATTTCATTATTTAATTAAGTTAATAAATATAATTAGTCAACATTGTTTGATAAATTAGTATATATCATTATAGCAATAGAATGAAGCCTCCAAATGAGTGGATGCTACATATACCCAGGGCTCTTGCAAATGACAATGTGAGGCAATTCTCCATGTGCTTATCAAAGGTATTAGAAGAAGAGGAATGGTATAGCTACCATGGGAAGCCAAAAGTCACCAGGTGCATTATGAAGGCCTTGAATCCCTTTCTCCCCAGGCGAAAACACCGGTGACATTGTTCTGACATGTTTTCTTTATGAATGGGCAATTATACAAGGTTCTGTCTTAATTTCTCTTGAACCTGTTCCAGAGTTGACCACATGATGCAACTATTCATTAGATAAGGTACACAAATCACTGCTGTAGTCTCCTTCCAGGCTGTAATTTGGTTTGGGGTAAATGAGGGCAGTACAATGATAAGATGGAGATCCAAGATAATTAGGTAGTTTGTAAGAAAGACTGTGATAGTTCATTGCTATCAGAGGTGTTACTATGAACAGCCCCTGAAGCTGCATGGTCTGTGTCGTACAATATATTTCAGTCACTCTTATTAGCAAGGAAGAACATTTAGTATTAAAAGAAATAAACAAATAATTTTGTGTTTAAACAATTACATGTGATTATTAAAGAAAGTGTGCCTTATTAAATTCTTACTATTCTAACCATATTTTCTAAATAGCCATGGAATGTTTTGGAATACTTATGTTATCCTTAGTGACTTTCACTTCTGAATTTCCTGTGGGATAGATATCATTCCAGTTTCTCTCTTTTCAGAGTTTCAATCTTGCAGTTTCACTGTTTCTTTCTTTGGTAGTTGAAAGCCTGGGTTTGTAGTATTTACTTGCTGTAATGGAATAGACAGATAGAAGAGACTGCACTGCTGCTTTAAATGTAACTGTATTCAGATTTTGAAAATAAGTCAATTGCAAAATAGCAATGGCTTCAACTGGAGCCAAGATTTTGCTTAAGTAGCATCTCCGTGTGTGCTGCTAGCTAAGTGCGAGAATTACAAATAGTCTTCAAGATGTCTGACGTAGGTAGTTACACAACATAGTACTCTAGAAGTTTTAGAGTGGCCTTTTTTTTTTTTTTTTCCTTTCCATTTGCTGAAACAAACCCAGTCAACCTAAAATTGAATGTTTCAATGTTATTTCTGGGTAAATTATTTGAATTGTGTAAACAGAATTGTCTGGAGAGAGAGAGTATTTGTGCCTCACTGTGAAGCATTTGGACTGAGAGGACTCTGTCGACAGACTGGACAAGTAATGGCTGCAGCTGCAAAGATATGATCTTAGATGCTTTGCATTATCGACAACTTTTGTAATGTACTTGACCTTTTCTTTATCTATTATATAAAGCTCTTTTAAACCTAGGGCCCACCCTTTTACAGATAGTCCTTCCAAAATGAGAATACACTGATACTGCTACTAAATGACATTATGTTAATAACGCAAGTGGTTGTGTTCTGAACGTGTAGTAGTGGCAGCAGTACTCCCTAGTACAGCAATACTGTCATGCTTTCTCAGAATTGCGACAGAGTACAGAAGTTGCCAGAATGTACATTCTTCTCATAATGCTCTTGATAATGTGATGCCCAATCTGTATTCTGATCTGTATGTTTTGGAATGTGAACCATACCCACCACTGCAGCGTCTGAGCTCAACTTCATAGGGAGTTTCTTTGTGTATGTCTTCCAGCCTAGCCTTGGGAAACAAATGGTAGAAGTTTTGAAGATTTTTTTGGTTGTTGTTCCAAAGATAACCGATTCACAAGTGTTTTTGTGAAGGTGAACCCCAAAGGTGGGGAAGTTCAAATGTCTAATGCTTAGTAACTTATGTGACTGCCTTCTAACCTTTTCATGTAAAATGACATAGTTAAAAGGTATATTCTTAGAGGTTTCTCCCCATGACTTCCTAGTTAGAATGTTTGCTGTTTAAATATTAATAGCATAATCAATATGCTATTAATATTTAAAGTATTTTATACAGTTTAATAGGAATGTATAATATTTCACAGAGCATAGGCAATAATAAAGATAAAACAGTAGAAACATTTGTGGAAGAACTCTGGCCATTAAATTATTTAGTGTTAAACTATCTTACAACTTTCAATCAGATTATCATTTCTCTATGTATTATTTAAATATTCATTTCCCAGAGGCAATGCAAAAAGGCAACAGTAGTTAAATGACTGCCCCAATTCATAGTGTCATCATCAAGATATCTTTAGGAAACGCTCACTGTATGGCAGCATGTGAACTAAAAATGCAGCTAAGAGTTTGTGTTCATCATACCCTGGTGAAGAAATCGGTACAGGTAGTTTCAGACGTAGCTACAGTAGCTGAAGGAACTACCAGCTCAGATAAGAAGTTTAGAAATACAGTTTAAATTATATTGTCAATATTGTTGTTTCCATTTTTTATTTCTTTTTTTAAATAATACGTAACTATTAGTTCTCAACTTCTGCTTGATAATAATGCACTCTTTCCAAAGGCACTTTAACTGAAAATATTGTGAAGCTAAAAGAGTCTATGAAATAGTTGCAGAGCTGCAGAACACTCACGGACCTGCAAATCAGCAGTGTTCTGCGAACTGTCGAATGAGCTAGCAAAATAATTCCTACAGGCACTGGCTTTTTGATTATATGTACACACTTTCCATACTGCAGGTTCTGATTATGTTATTTCTGAAAAAGAAACAGATATCAAAGTTTTGTTACTGGATGGTGGAAATGAAAATTTTTGTTAACTATTAGGAAAAGGAAATTTCCAAATGAGGAAAGATTGAAAACACCACATAGCCTAAAGAAGAAAAGAGCAAGAGGTGATATTATGCCTTTTAAAGACTGGAACCAAAGCACTAAACGGATGATCTGGTCTGTAATAGAAATAATCAGTTTTCAAAATAAAGTTTTTATATGTCGTCACATGAACATAGATGTGGAGTCAGTATATATAGTTGACTTCAGAAGGAACCTAAGAGGCAGAGAAGGCTTTAATGCATAACAATTTTCCTCAGCAATTGCACATACAGGAGAAGCTAAATGGAATAAGTGTATTCAGTGAGCATTTATTTTTCAGTAAACTTGGTGACTCCAAAGGGCAAATTATGGAAAAATGCCGTGGGTGCACAGGGGATGTTCAGGTGGAAAAATACTTTGTGGTCTTTTCCCCAGGGTTTGGATGAAGGTCACCCAGATACAATGTTCTTACAGCAGTTCTAGAGACGTGACCTCTGATCTTACAGGTTAAAATCAGAAGATGGGCAAAGACTTGGGCTGTAATGTTGGTTACTCTGCTGTATTACTGGGAAATCATCTACTTAAGAGATTCAGCTGTTCTGATTTACTCTTTGTCATGGTCTTATTTTAAGTGAGGGATTACTTTGAATACCTCAAGAGGTCTCTTCCCAAAAAAATATGCTGCTGCCATTTTCTTTCTTTGGGGAATGATGTCTTTGAACATCCAGAAACTTGACTCTGAAATCACGAGGAGAAGATTGGAAGTTGCTTCTTCCTAACTATAAATGCAGAGATTATACGTGTTTCAAGAGATACCAGATTAAGAACCAGCGCGGTTCACAGCAGACTCTTGTGTGCAGAGGAAGCTAAAAGGGTCTTTGTCGAAGCAGATTTACTCTGCAGTCTGTTGTGGTGAAATACTCAAGCTAGCACTAAATTAGGTAGCAGCCATCATGAGTTTACACTGATTCCTGAGCTGCTGTGGCTGGTGGGTGGTAGATTCTCATCCAAAATCCTTTAGCTAATACAGAGAGATACCATGGTGACTACAAGGTGGTTGTATTCTTAGTATATACATATTTGAAATAGGTCAAGGTTAAAATTATTTGTCAGAGGGTACATCTTGGGAAGGCAAAGTTGTTTGCCAGATTTTATGAAAGGTAAATTCTTCTTTTTCTTTCCCTATAAATTGAGATCTTACAAGTTTATTTTATCAAAATTAAAATCCTTCAAACTTCATAAACTGCAGTTCAGAAAATAACTTAAAAATTAATATTACAATGTGAATTTTATCTTGTTTCCTAAGGTCAGCCTTTACAAATTATTTTCAAACAGAAGAAAGACATACAACTTTAGCTCTTTGCTACTTGTAAATACAATTTGTTGATTTAGTTATAGCAACTCATGAGTATATCAGAAATTGAAGTGTGTTTGTAAGAAGTATTCAGATCTCAGCAAGTGCTGAAAATACAAATAGAGCCGGTTCACACACACACACAAAAAGCAAAGGCCAACTGAATGACATTTGTTGGATAGCTGTTCAGCTCCAGTATCTGCTTTGGCTAATGCTTGAGTAAGATGAGAGTGTGTGTATGGCTGTACAGTTTTAGCACGTACTAACATCAGTGAACAGGTAATGATCAGATATAGGAAGTCCTTATGTTAACTAACAAAACACAAATTTTAGAGTTGTTAAATTTTTAGTTCTTAAAAGCACTTCTGTAGATCCATATCCTTTAAAAAGGCTGTACTCTCTCCTTGCTCAAAGAAGTGCCTACATCAAAACTAGATCAGATTGCTCAGAGTCTTGTTCAACTCAGTTTTGAAATGCTCAAAGAATGAAGAGCTCATAGCCTCTCTTGACAACCTACTCCACTACTGAACCATCGTCACTTCACCATTTAAAAGTTCTTACTTTTTCTACTTGGTACCTCTGAGAAAAGTCTGGCTCTACCTTCTCTATGATTAAGGTAGTTAGCCCTGAACATACTCTCTTACAGGCAATGTAACTCTGAAATGGAAGGGAATAATAATTTCTCTTGACTTACTGCCTACAGTATGGCTAACATAGTCAAGCATGGAGTTGACCTTCATTGCTGCAAGGGCACACTTCAGGCTTATGTTCAACTTGTAGACAGAGATGATCCCCAGACAATCTTTCCTTAGTCTGCACTGACATGTAGAGATTTTTCTATCCCTGACTGTTTATCTTTGTTGAATTCCATGAGCTTCCTGTTGGCCCATTACTCCATTTTAAAAAGTAGTCTCTGAAGGGCAGCCCTGTCTTCCAGCATAGCATCCACTCCCTACACTTGGTGTCATCTGCAAACTTATTGAAGATGCCTTTTTTGTAATTTGAATGTGTTTGTGGTACCATCAACGATGTAAATGAACTTCCAGCAATCCAGTAGAGGGCAGCCAGTCTCTGCTAATTAATGCACAGGGCACCGAGGAATGTCAAAGCATACATACTAGCCTTACACCAGCTCTTCTTGTGTTTCATAGATAAATAGGTTATAAACTAGGACATCCACTACAGACACTGCTGGGAATAACTAAAATAAAATATGCATTTATGTTTGTTATTAAATTGTTTGGCCTTGAGCTTGTGTTTAGTGATAGTGAATATACAGTGACCACACCTCCATATTGATGGTGAATGGACAGTGACCACACCTTTACATTGGGACATAAGGGTTGAATCAAGGAGAAGTGAGGTTATTACTGACTCATCTCCTAATGCCATTTTTTTTTTTCCAAATTTATGCTGCTTTGTTAAGTTGTGATCTTTGTGTCACATTATCTGTACTGCCTTCAGCAGCACGAGTGATATTTTTATTGCTAACTCAAGGAAAATGTGTCATTTTGGATCACCTAAACAACAAAAGAAGGAAATCCTTAGTTAAAATGTAATTTAAGGAAGATGTAAACATATTTAATTGTTATTTTTAATTTGTTATAATTGTTATACAATTGTTATATAATTTAAATTGTTATATTTAACTGTTTGGTCCATGGCCACTGACAGTAAGAGACTTCAGGGAGGCTATAAATGAGCCTCTGACTGCAAAATGTCATGAATCGTACTTGCAAAAGGAAAGGTAACTTTTAATTTCAATTTCTATTTTCATAAATCCTCAGACAGATAGAATGCTTGTTCTGTCTGTCCTATTCGGAGTTATGCAAGTCAATGGAACTTTGCCCGTAAGAATCTAGCTAATAGTCACTGCAAACATATGCTTTGTATGCTTCATAACAGCAAATTTTAACTGCTCCTGGCAAAAAAAACCCAAAAAAACATAAAAAAAAGACACAGAGACAACGGGATCATCACTTGGGCTCAACCCAGGTAGCACCTGGAGTAAGTACAAATGCCTGAAGACCTGACTTCTCGGGATAACTTTTGTTTTGTACTCATCTTTTAATCAGAGGAGATCTGTTTTAGGGAACAGCTTTCTGGTGTATTCAACATTCTTAGGGGGAACAGAAGGTAATGTTTAATTCTGACCCTTCAGCCTGTTCTTAATTATGTTGTTGTAATGACAAACCTGTTTATGCTATGGAGTAAAACTCAACTTCTTGGCAGAGATGGGAGGAACAAATCACCAATGAAAATATGGTTCTTGTAGCTCTTTGGGTGTCACGGCTTATCAGACTCAAAATTCGTTAGCTGATGAAGTCTAATTGGATAGTATGTATGTGAAGCAAACCTCAACACATTATCAAAAGTGCAAAAGAATTATAATGAAACGAAACTTTCTGATCCGTCACAGTGTTACGGCAGGCACAAGAAAGAAGAATTCTGCATTATTAAATAGGGTGATAAATAAATTAAATAGGGTGAATCTGAGGAAAAACAAACATCCAAACAACAAAAATCTCAAACACCAACTTTTCCAGCAGAAACAAAGGGGAAAATAATTAATTACTAATGACTAACTCAATATACAAATAAATTGTTTTAGTCTAGTAGTTACTCTAACAAGTGCGTTTAAGAGAAAACAACCATTTCCATTCTACAGGAGATTTGTAATTTCCTTTCTCACTGCTGTTACAATTTCATTTAAAGTTCAGTTCATTGCCTTTTCCCTGGATCAGTTCCACTTCACATACAGCACTCTTCAGGTTCTACCGTAAAATTTTCCATGAGGCATATAACAGTCTTTTCCCCAGAAGCTCAGGACAATGAGTGCTACAGCCTTTGAATATCTTTCGTAACAACTGTAATACCGTACCTGCACAGAAAGAACAGTATCTATTACTTACACAGCAACCTGAACCTTCTAGCATCTCTGCTCTTTTTCAGAGAAGATCCTTTTGAACTCTGTTTGGTATCAAGCTCTGATAGACACCTAATCAAAGACCTTCCAATAGTTAATGCAAGCAACCACTGGCTCCTTCGTCATTTCTCTACCAGGAAAATTCTTAAGCTACCACTATCTTAAGATACCATAAATGGAGTCTAGCATTTTTCAGTGATTATTTCTCTTCTGTTGTTGAAATCAACAAGTTCGTGTAAGCAGAGGTATTTGTTTCTACTTTAATACTACTTCTAGGAACAGTGGGTTGTCAAAGTTAATTTTGTAGAACCCATCAGCTCTGGCCTCTTCCCATGATCTCTTGCTACTGACAAAATTTTCAGAACAGATCAAGACTTCACTAGAACAATATTTGGTACTCTAATTTGAAGAGTAATAAGTGTAGAGATATTTATAGGACCTTTTAAGTTGTGAGGGAAATATTAGGAAGAGGCAAGGGCTGACTGCACCCTAAGGGACAGAAAGCTGAACATGATTTCACACCAGACAGTACAGAGGCCTCGTCAGCTAGGGTACAGCTCCACACTACTTGAGCAAGGTGAGTAGGCATACCTAGAGATAGTAGCCAGGTTCAAGCAAGAGCCTAGATTGTCAGGCAATTTTGTGGTGACAAAGCACGTCTCAGATCAAGCTAGAAAGTTAATCCACTGATCAGAATAATATCCATTGCTAGTAACCGAGGTCTGCTTATCACTAGGTAGGTTCGTGTAGACAAGGCAACTTTGAAGACAAACTAAAAGTCAGTCAGCAGGTCAGGGTCCAGGTCATTGGAGCCCATTGCTAAACACAAGCATAGCTGTAGCTGAGCTGAAAATTTATGCTCCTGAAAAAATAGCTCAGTCAGGAACTGAAGGCACAAATCAAATCTTAAATGGGGCTCCTATGCTCACAGGCAGGGCATGTGTGTGTGTGTGATTGTGAAGGCCCTGGGTTAGACTGATTAGGGGCATCGAAGCCCAATAATGCTTTCAGGGACCTAACAATAGTGTCCCTTCCCACCTTAGAGGAGTCTAGGGTCAGAAAGGACTGTTTGTGAAGTGGTTTAATTGTTGTGGGTTTTCACAGAACTATTTCAGGGGACACAGAGCCAAGGACAGGGTAGTGAGAAACGAGGAAGGCACAGGAGACTTGGGGCTAGGTAGCAGCGCTCAGGCTGCCTATGAGGTCCCTGAAGGCTGGGTAAGCTTGAAAGGCAAGAGGAGATGAGCGGGGCAGAAATTCACTCTATCTCTGACTAACTTTGGAGCTGGGACAGGGCAGAGCACGGCAGGGGGAAGGGTTCAAACTACCTCGAGGAAACCATGGAGGCTGGACAGGCTTTGAGGTGATGATTGTGTGGGTGGAGACTCCAGGTGAGATTAGGCAGGGCCATTAAAGCATTTCAGTACACTCAGGAACCCGACCAAGGTGGGAGAAGGGAATAAAAAATAAAATATTTTGACTCTGTTTTGGGATTCCACGGGTTACAGATGTTTGTATCATGCCCTGTCATCAACAGCTCTATCAAGTCATCAGCAAGCAATATACTTAAAGGCAAACATTTAACAGGGCTGTCTCCGTTTAGGGTTCAGGGCAAACTCCACAGAGCAGAATTGCTGTGCGCCCCCTCTCTCCCTCCCCCTTCCCTCCCAAGGGAGGATACAAAGGGAAAAGAGGAAGGAAACGCCTCACACCAAATTGGAAGTTAAGACTATGAATAAAATTTAATAGGTAACAGATAAACAGGGAGAAGGAAATACTAAGGGAGGAGGGATATACAAAAATATACCAAACCAGTCCTGGGATGCTGATGGATTGTGCAGAGCACGTGGAGCCAGGCCTAGCTGAGCTAGATTGCGGTCCCACAGCAGCACAGTCCAAGGGAGAGAGAAAGGAAGGGCCGAAACCCCAAACTTCCTGTCCTGTTATAGAGTGTGGAAGGGAAGGGGAGGGAATGCTAGGTGTTTGTGTGCCCCCCCCCCAATTTGTGAATTCTTAAACCACAACAAGGGCCCATATGAAACTGGGAGTCAGCATACTCACACCCAGTCGTAAACCAACATTATAATGCACGTACACCAAGCCACTGTTACACTAACTGTTTCTTTTTTCCAAACTGCAAAAATCTAGCTAGCCACAGATTTGGGGGTTAACATACACACGGATGCATCCAGATGAATACTTTCACCATTTTGTGTATCTTGGGAGCAAGAAGAACTACTGAAAAAGTAGGGTCTACCAATTCCAAGACTCCTACACAGAGCTTTACAGTTACTGAATTAAAGACCTAGATATTCTTATGGCACTCCTGACCACAAGGTAAAACTAATTAATGAGGCGCTCTTTTTTTTTTTGCTAATGCTTTCTCCCAGTGTGTTACAGGCTAGTTTAGAGATTCCTAGAAATATCCTTGGGCTATCTTAAAATCCCAGATCTCCTTTGAGGAAATCCATAGTACTGCTATGGACGGCTACAGGCTCTTTAGGAGGGATAGACAAGGAAAGAGAGGTGGAGGGGTAGCGTTATATGTCAAGGAGTGCCTTGACTGTCTTGAATTCCATGTTGGACCCACCCAGTGGAATGTCTATGGATAAGAATAACGGGAAAGGCCAGTGAGGCTAATATCCTGGTGGGAGTCTGCTACAGACCACCCAACCAGGATAAAGACACTGATGAAGCATTCTTTCAGCAACTTGGAGATGTCTCATGTTCACTAGCCCTTGTTCTCATGGGGGACTTCAGCTTGCCAGACATCTGCTGGAAGTACAACACAGCAGAAAGGGGGCAGTCCAGGAGGTTTCTGGAATGTGTGGACAACTTCCTGTTGCAACTGGTGAGCCAACCTATCAGGGGTAGTGCCCCGCTACACCTACTGTTTACAAACAAGGAAGGGCTGGTGGAAGATGTGGTGGTTGGAGGTCATCTGGGCCACAGTGACCATGATATGATAGAATTTTCAATCTGTGGGGTAGTCAGGAATGCCGTCAGCAAAACCTCTACCTTGGACTTGTGAAGGGCTGACGTTGGTCTATTCAGGACGCTGGTTCAGAGT
>VWZK01005892.1:0-15653 GCA_013396935.1 Baryphthengus martii
CCAAACCAGTCTGTGATTCCATGATTCCATTCAGCTGCTACCCAGTTGAAACCACCCCTGGAACTGTGTGTACACATGGCCCAGGACTCAGCTGAATTGAACCCAAACACCTCATGGCTTCTCTATGGCTGCTCCTCGCTTGGCAGCGATGTCCCCCCTGTGCCCAGGGTCAAGCCGTGGCAACCTCAGCCATCCCCCAGAGCATCTGCAGCGGGTTACTCAGAGTCAGTGAGGTGTTCCTTAAAGCCCAGGCTAGAAACCACGGCCTGCTCTAATTCAGCCTGTAATTTATATTTATTAAGGTAATTACCCCACTCAGGTAGCTGTGCTGGTGAGCAACGTGAATCACCCAACCAGGCAGCAAAACCAGAGCCAGGTGCCTGCAGCGGAGTGGGGCCAGGAGGGGTGCAGCTGAGGAGCCCTCCAAGGCTCCTGCTTCCAGCTCCTTTTTCCAACCTCCCAGCCTGTCCCAGTGTCTCTTGCTGGACTGGAGCATCCAAGCGGATCAACAGCTGAGCAGGAGAGAGTCGGCCGACGCCTTTGGCCATTACAGCAGCTCGAGCCAGAGCGATGGAGACGCAAGACAGATTGGGAAGCTCCGTCATGACCGGGGCGTCGAGCTGCACCCAGCATCTCCCACACTGATAACCATCGGCTGTCAGGGCGGGGACGACATTAACAACTCAGTGGGGATTAGGAAGGGATGTGGGATGTGCCGCCAGATCCCGAGATGGGGATTCGTGCACAGCTCACTCGCCGCTCACCCCGTGCTGGCTGGCAGACCGGGTTTGTTTTCGGGAGGTTTGGATGTACTCGTGCCGATAAGGATCTGCCGCAGCCCTCGGTAAGGCAGCCGGCACGCCCTCCCCGGGAACGGCCCCGCGCCTCCATTCTCAGCTCCCCCAGCCAAGGCAGAGCCATCCTGGAGCATCCCGGGGGGAGCATCCCAGGGGGAGCATCCCAGGGGTCCCTCTGGCTGCCCCCATCTCCAGATCCCACCCAGAATAACGCTGCTGGAGGAAGCCCAATAGAAGTCGATTTGGATCGACTTCTATTGGGCTCACCAAGAGCTAGAAGGGGGTGTCCAAGCACCAGCACAAATGAGCACGGCATATATGGGAAAAAAAAGATATATAAATAAATTAATGAAGCCAACCAGAAGAACCCAAAGTTAATGAGCAGGCTGGAAACCATAAGCCAAAACCTGTTTTGGCTGGGGGTTGCCGCCCCGACGTGCCGCGAGGCCGGGAGCTCCGGGGGAGGAGGATGCTGCCCCGAGGCTGCTCGGGAGATGAAACAGGGTTTTGTCAATACCCGTCTGGTAGCCAGGCCTGGAGAAGGGCTGGTTGGGGCCGGGATGGAGCATCCAGCTCCGGCCCAGCTCGCCCTGACTCACGCTGCTCCTCTTGCCCGGCGAGCACCCGCCGAAGGGTGCCCGAAACTCGCCCCGCTGCGCTTTGCTGCCTGGCCCGACGCTGCTGCGCACGTCTGGAAAAAAAACACCGGGAGAGCAAAAGGGAAAGTAAAATCTGATTTCAGCACTTTCTGCCTATTTTTTTTTTTAAACCATTATTATTATTACTATTTTCCCCCCTTGTTATTATTCTTATTAGCCTCTCTGCTTTGGCTGCAGGGCCTCTCGGAGAGAATGGAGTGTGGCGTGGGTGTTACCGGCTGCTGGCGCTTACCCGGCTTCAGAAAGAAACGCCAATTACTAATTTCATGGAGATAAGCCATTCTGAAGGAGGGAAAAAAAACCAACAAAAACCAACAACAACAAAAAGAAAAATAAAAAAAAATCAAACCTCCCAGTTCTGAAACGCGAAAGGCGCCGTCATTTATTTATTAATTTCTCCCTGCGTCGGCTCGCGGGGGCGCGGGGATTGCTCAGTTCAGTCCCCAGACGGAGGGAGGGGAGCAGCGCCCGAGGGGCAGCACGGGGAGACGGTGTGAAGATGTCTGTGTCTGGAGGTTCACAGGCACACGTGGCGCCGCGCCGAGCTGGACGCCCTCCCCAGCCCTGCGAGCTCTCAGGACCAGTGGAGGGGCTGCGGCACCCCAGAAGTTCCCATCTATCCTCTCCCCACCAGTTTTCATCTATCCTCTCCCCACCAGTTCCCATCCATCCTCTCCCCACCAGTTCCCATCCATCCCCTCCCCTCCTGCCATCCAGCTCCCACAGCCCCGTAAACACCGAGGGCATGGGCCGGGGAAGGGAAAAATAATGGTGCACGGAATTAATCTGGGTGTAGTTTGCATTTTTATTGCTCTAGCCTCAGATTCCAGCCTACAGAAAGGTTTCAAAAAGGATTAGATGCCATAAAACCTTTAATAATCCTCCCACATCTTACGTTTAATTATTGTTTTTACACATGCGGAGCCAACACGCCTGTAGCGAGCAATCAAGTATCACATGCCACTCCTCCTGCATTTCTCCTCTCCCGTGTGGCTCCGGCGGGATTAAAGCCAGCACCCAGTTTTCCACGGCTCATCCCTGCCATGACTGGGAGCTCTCCTCCTCCCCAGCCCACTCCTCCCCCAAAATACAGCCCTATATAAGCACATCCCAGCTGCAGTCACCCAGGAGGAGGCACCCGGCTGGAAGGGGATGCAGATGCCACCACCGTGCTGACCGTGGTGGGAGCTGGGCCTGGTGCAGGATGGGTGCTCAGCACCCAGTGGGGTCCAGCACGAGGTGGTGACGGGACACACACACTCGCCATCCTCGGCAGAGCCACTGAGATCACACTTGGCTGGGAATTAAACAAAAACCCTCCTCTCCAATTAAAACCCAACTCTCTGGAAGGAACATTTTGTCGCTAATTCAGTGCCATCAAAATTTGCTGTTGCTGTTTCTTTGGGGGGAAAAAAAAATCAGACCTTTTAATAATTTTTTTTTCACCTCAACAGCTTTTTCTTAAGTCGAAGATCCGTGGAAAGATTTAATTCCTGGAAACATTCCAGGTCAGGTAGGGTGGGGCATTGAGCAATCTGGTCTTGTAGAAGGTGTCCCTGTCCACGGCAGGGGGGTTGGACTAGATATTCTTTAAGGTTCCTTCCAACTCAAACCATTTGATGATTCTATGATCTATAAAAAAAGGTTGAGTAAAATGTGTCCCAATTACATTTTTTTGGTAACGTTTTAGAGGCTTCATTATCCATAATAAACCTTTAAAAGCACCCCTGGAGCACCCGCCACGGGGAAACCACCTTCTGCGTGGCCCCGGCTCTGCACCAGGACACGAGGACTGTGGCATCAGGTGTGGCTGAAAAACTCCATCGCTGCAGACTCTGCTCCATTAGGCTCCCAGTATACTCATTATTTATCATCATCATCATCATCATTATTATTGTTATTATTACTGCTATTATTAATATTATTGTTATCATAAGTGATGCTTCCTATGATCGCCTGCAGCGCGGCTCAGTTATTTCTGGGTTGGGGGAACCAGCCAGGGCCAGAGCGGCTCTTCTGCTCCTGTCCCTGATGCTGCTCCCCAGGGACACGCTGAGGTTTCGCAGTAGTATCTTGTTTCTTCAGGAATTTTCCCTATTTTGACTCTGGACCAGTGGTGAGGTGGAACCAGTGGTGAGCTGGGCCTGCGTGAGCTTTTCTGGTCCCCTCTTGGGGCCAGGAGGATACTCAGGAGCTGATTCCCAAAAACACAGCCCCATAAAAACTCTACAATCACGGAATGGTTTGGGTGGGAAGGGACCTTACAAGGTCATCTGGTGCGACACCCCTGCAGGGAGCAGGGACATCTGCAACTCCAGCAGGTTGCTCAGAGCCCCATCCAACCTCCCCTGCAATGGGGCCAGGGATGGGGCAGCCACCACCTCTCGGGGCAACCTGGGCCAGGCTCTCACCACCCTCAGCACCAACCATTTCTCCCTTCTCTCCAGTCTTGTCCCCATTTCAGGCTCAGGGCAAGGCCACAATGAAACCCAGACGGGATTTCTCTCCAGCAGCCCCTTCCCCTCCACACACTCCCTCCCAGGGGAGGATAAAAAGGGGAATAAGGAAAGAAAAAAGACTCGCTCAAGACTGGAAGTGAAGACTCTAACAAACTTAATAACAGGCAAAAAAACAGAAGAGGCCTCTGAAGGGCAGAAGGAGCCGGAACTCGACCCAACCCGGCTCTGAGGGCCGATGGAGCCCGGGCAGGGCAGCCAGGCCCGGGCGGGCTGAGCAGCGGCCGCAGCAGCAGCGCCGGGACCGGAAGAGCCCCCCCCGAGCTTCCCGCCTCCTGCGTGAGGGAGGAGAGGGAAGGGGAGGGAAGAACCGCGGCCCTCTGAGCGCTCTGGGCCTGCCGTGATCGCCCGGGTGCCCCCCACGCCATCGATTAACCCTTAGAGCACAAGAAGTCTGAATTTACTTTCTTTTACACTTCTTTTTTGGTGCCATCCTCCCTCCCAAACAGGAGCAAAGTCACCTCCTGGGAGATGGCTCTGATGGCTTTGTTGGCTCTGAGGGCCGCACAGCTTTGTCTCCAAAGGTAAAAAAAGCAGCTGCTTGTCTCACCTACTGAGTTTCTTCTGAGAAAAATCTTCCTCAGAAATGAGTCACAGGCAGAATAATTGAAACTTTTGATGTTCCGGAGGATAAAAGGGTCAGAGCAGCTCACCCAGAGCTCTGTGTGCAGCTTGGAGAGGCCTCCTGCCTGCTCCGACCTGAAGAAGGGCACCACCAGACCTTCTGCCTTCTGTGGGGCTGAGCAAGGGGTGACAGAGGTGGTAGACTCTCCATCCCTGGAAAGATTCAAGGTCACGTTGGACAGAGCTTTGAGCAACCTGCTCTAGATGTCCCTGTTCCCTGCAGGGGGGTTGGACTAGATGAGCTTTGAAAGTCTCTTCCAACCCAAACCAGTCTGTAATTCTATGATTCTGTGATTCTGTGATCCTATGATTCTTTGTTTTGACCTCATCGACGCCAGTGGCACACTTTGTTAAGGATCCGGTGCCCAGAGGAACCCACCCTCAGCTAGGGGAGGACAAGACAGAACAATCAGTCGTTTATTTTGGTCAGAAGCAGCGTCCCATTAAAACACCACCCTCCAAGTTGTGTGCACATGGCAAAAACCAGAGCACCCGGCTAGGGCCAGACAAAGGGAGCCTGTGCTCCTCAGATGTTTTATTCATGCACAGCCTTGAAGAGCAAACAAGCCCGGCTATTCTGGTGTCCCCGGCCTCAGCTCAGCCCTGCCTTTGTGCTCCATGGCTGTGGAGATGGGAATGGTGAACTTAGACCGGAGTGGGAATTGCAAAGCAAAGCCGGAGCCCTCCCCGCTGTGGTGGGACTTGTTGCTCGGCTGCCGGAGCTTCTGCTCCCCCTCCCTGGGTTGTCTCAGAGCAGGCAGGTTCAGCTCCAGAAATTGCAATCGCTTTTCCCATTTCTTTACTTTATTGCTCTCATTCTCTGGGCTGCAGGCTCCGCTCACCACCAGCTCTTCGCCCCTCCCTCGTCGCTGCTATCCCTGACGAGGACACGGAACGGGTCCCCTGCTCCCAGCCTGGCAAGAAAAGGCCACCTGCAAACAAAGCAATAATAGAAGAGTCAGCCTTAGTCTCACCCTGATCATTTCTAATTAAATATTAATACCATCTTGATCTTCCTTTAATGCTCCATTTAATTTGAATGTTTGTTTTATTTTTGTTCCGGGCAGAGGATTAACCACCCTGGGCACACGCGATGTTGGGCCACGGCTACTGCAAGAAAAGTTGGAAAGCTCGTTCCGTATGGAAATAATCGCAAATTCAACTGTGGGAATCATTAGAAATGAAGACAATCCCAGAGATTTGGGGTGCTTGGGACAGGTGGAGTCTGTGCCTGTCCACCTCACATTGGAGGTGGCATCACCCCAGCCCTGCTCAGTGGGTTGGAAAAGAGATATCCCCTGGTGGGGACAGGGGTGTTTTGGGGCATCTCGGTGTAGGGAAGATAGGCATCTTGAGGCAGGGGACATGAGAGTCTCAGGGTGAGGGACACAGGCATCTTGGGGTTGGGGACACAAGCATCTTGGAGTGGTTTGGTTGGGCTATCAAAGATGAGGAGTCCTGACCTACGTGCAAACCCAGCATGAGGGCAGGGGGACAGCAGGGAAGGAGAGGAATGGGGAGGGCAGTGGGGTGGATTCGCTGCCAAGAGTCAAAGAGTCATGGATAAGAGATGTGACAAATCTCCATCCCTGTCTCTACCTGGCCCCTGGGCTCCTGGTGCTGTGTGGGGTGAGGAAGACCCTGCTGGCCATGGCAAGGCCAGATCACACCCGTCCCGCAGCACATGAAGGGCATGGACCTGTTGGAGCANAGAAAGATGGGGACAGACTTTGGAGCAGGGCCTGTTGGGACAGGACAAGGGGGGATGGGTTGGAACTCCAAGAGGGAGATTTTGAGTGGGGAGAAGGGAGAAATTGTTGGTGCTGAGGGTGGTGAGAGCCTGGCCCAGGTTTCCCCGAGAGGTGGTGGCTGCCCCATCCCTGGCCCCATTGCAGGGGAGGTTGGATGGGGCTCTGAGCAACCTGCTCCAGTTGCAGATGTCCCTGCTCCCTGCAGGGGGGTCGCACCAGATGACCTTTCAAGGTCCCTTCCCACCCAAACCATTGTATGATTCTATGATCCAAGGGCAGACCAGAACCAATTCTCCCGTCCACACAGAACTTCATTTTGCTGCTTGAACCCCTGTTGTTCAGAGCTCACAACACATCCTGGGACACAGGGCAAAAAGGCAACAGATAAAATAAGAGGGTAAAAAAGCACATTAAAAAATACCTGTGATCTGAACGGGCGGCACCGTGCCCCTCTCCCCTCCTCAGCAGAGCAAGGATCAGCCACCCCCATGTCCAACACAAAGTGATCCTCCCAGCCCCAGTCCCAGGCTCTCCAACCCACTCCGTCCTACGCAGCTTCTCCAGGAACACACACAGCTCCGGAGCCACCGAAGGACGTTTGGTAACTCATGAGTAATGAGCCGGTTTAATGTCTTCCCAAATCACGATAACCCCGAAGGACGTAGCAGTGGAGGAAGACGTTAGCGTGGAAGGCGTGCGGCGAGCGGCGCCGCTGCCAGAAATACCAGAGGAATTAGCAAATTGGGTTGCAGCTTCTCAAGTGAAACCATTTATTGAGGATGGACTGTTCCTTCTTGTAATCCTCTGTCATCAGCACTCGCTGCGAAAATTTAACTGTGTCAGACGAAGGCGGCGTGGTAAAGCCCCAGGGCTACTGCTGTGGGTAGGACTCATCCCTTGCCCAACTCTATTTGCAAGTCAAGTGTATTTCTTTTCTTTCTTCGTGTTGTAATTGCTGAGGACTGGGAATGCCTTAGTAAGCAGCCGTCTGGGGCTGAGGTGTGCCAGGCTCGCACCGCTCCCGGCCCCGCTGCCTTATCTCCTCCCGCCGGACACCTGACCCGGGGAGATGAGGTGACGATGTGCTGGGACCGAGCCGGGGCTTGAGCAAGCACTGGGAGATGTGCCATCCTCTGGGTCATGGCGACAGCGGCGGCCACGTGGACTTGCTCCTTCCCCTCTGTCGTGGTGGCCCAGGGAGCGCTGCTGCTGAGGGGTGGTGGATCTGGTGTGCACCTGGATGGTCTCAGGAAGGGGACATTGGAAATATCACGTAACCTGATGTCATATTAGTATCTCATGAGGGGTAACAGGACAGAAAGCTTGAGCAAATCTCTGCTCCAAAGGGAGCGGCAGGAGCAGTCTGGCCAAGCAGAGCTGGCACAGGGAATTTTAACAGCCTGGAGAAGAGAAGGCTCCAGGGAGACCTTCTAGGGGCCTGTCAGGGCTTCAAGGGGCCTGCCAGAAAGATGGGGACAGACTTCTGAGCAGGGCCTGTTGGGACAGGACAAGGTGGGATGAGTTGAAACTCCAAGAGGGAGATTCAGACTGGAGAGAAGGAAGGAATTTTTGACACTGAGGGTGGTGAGAGCCTGGCCCAGGTTGCCCCGAGAGGTGGTGGCTGCCCCATCCCTGGCCCCATTGCAGGGGAGGTTGGATGGGGCTCTGAGCAACCTGCTCCAGTTGCAGATGTCCCTGCTCCCTGCAGGAGGTTGGACTAGATGACCTTTCAAGGTCCCTTCCCACCCAAACCAGTCTGGGATTCTATGATTATAACACTCCTACAATTTATTTGAGGGACATTAACATGGGTGATACGTGAAATATAAAGCACCTGGTGACTCGGAAAGCAAAGAGAGAAGTGACCTTTCCAATGCCCTGCCAAGGTAACAGTAAAACTATCCCCAAAGGAAAAGGATAAATGAAAAATGTGCTGCGACTGCCCCCAGTGAGCTCCCTGTTATTTACTGGGAAAAGAAACCTGGCGCCAAAGGAAGCTTAGAAAGAAGATGGAGCAACTCCCAGCCGAGGGAAACTTCAGCCTCCAAAGCCAGGAGTATGAGGAGTTCACCTGAGGCTGCGGTAGAGCTGGTGAGAGGCACCGAGCTTTCCAGCGCCGGAGCTTGTGTGCCAAGCTCTGGCTTTGGCCACCCTATCTCACCCTGGCCTCCTCTTCGGGGTATCGCGCGGCTCTTCCTCCGACCTCCTCTAGACACGCAGCTCTTTGGAAATGAGTCGCCCTTCTCTCTTGGGCTTTTGATGTACCCCGGGAGGAGGGTACGTGGTGAGCGTTGCTTCACCGCCGTTTGTGCAACCTCGCTGCAGAGCCCTTATTATTCACGATGGTATCTTGCCACTTGATACGCATAATAGCTCAGAGGTACCGTTGACTACATTTTTCCAGCTCTTTGATGTGCTCTAGCGATAACTTGTTTCTGTTTCGCAGCCATTAAGCGAGGTGGAAATCATTACGCTACGCTAAACGTGGGGTTTGTTCTTTAATTGGCGTTGCTCTGGTTCCAGCCTTGGTGTGGCAACCTGTCAGACGTGGAAAATATCCTCTTAACCCAGGTGAACAATTCTGGAGGAAGCGAGCACAGCTTAACGCAGTGTCTTCAGGGTCAGGGATCGAGGACCGAATCCTCCCAGGAGACTCCCACATCCCGGGCGGGTTGCAGCAGCTCCCTGGCCGCTTGCGCTGCCGGTCGCGCGCGTTGCAGAAGTACCCACGGCGCGAAGCGACCTCCTCGCGTGGCAGACGCAGGGGCACATGCTAAAGCCACCCAGAGCAGACCAAACACATCCACCCAGCAACAGCCCCTTCGAGATTTGATGTCGTGTTTGTGAAACCGGACTAAACAGGCCGCTTCTTGGGTCAGGCTTGGGCTCGTAGAGTGCATATTTTTGACGGTACTTCTTCATTCCCCAGTCATGACTAGATGGTTCCTGCTTTCTAAAAGCCTTTTGCTGCTTAAGAAGGGGATGCTCCAACCCTTGCAGCCCTTCTCCTCCAGCACCTCTCACGCAGGTCGTGGTTTCTCACCCCACCCCTCTGCATTAACCGCCCAGCACTGGAAAATCGTCTGAAGGCAGGCGGAGGAGAAGGAATGTTCACCTCCCAGCCCGGTGCCGTGCCGGGCTGACCCAACGAGTGCTCTTCCTGGTGCTAATAACCACACATTGCTTCTCAGAGTCATTTTCTCAGGAAGGTTGAGCAGAGCTGCTGGTGTCCTCAGGGTCTACCCAGACCTTTCTGGTGTGTGGCTTTGGGATTTTTTGGACTTCCCATTCATTGTCCTGCAGAGACCCTCTGCAATGTGCCGTCCCCAAACGGGGATATCTGGATGATGCTCTTGCTGCTGCTAAAGGTTAAGGATGCACCGAGAGAAGGAGGAACGTGCTGTGGCATGTTGTAGAGTCACAGAATCACACAATTATGGAATCATAGAATGGGTTGGGTTGGAAGGGACCTTAAAGATCATCTTGCTCCAGTGCCCCTGCCGTGAACAAGGGAACTTCCCACTAAACCAGATTGCTCCAAGCCCTGTCCAACCTGATCTTGACTACATGCAGCATCTACAGCTTTCCTGGACAACCTGTTCCAGTGTCTCACCACCCTCAGAGTGAACTTCTTCCTCATCTAAATCTATTCTGTTCCAGTTTAAAGCCACGTGGGGCAAGGACAGAGCCCCCAAGCATGGCAGCATGACAAAGGTGTCCTCCGCAAGCAAGGAGGTGCTTGAAAGGCGGGGAAGCGGAGAGTTGGAGAGGCTCCCCCAAAAAGCAGAAGCCCAGCAGCTGGCAGGAGGGAGCCTGGCAGGCAGCGGGTGCCACTCTGCCCAGAGCCCCTCGAAAGCTGGTGTGGTTTTCAAACGAAGGCTCCATTTGCTTTGCAAAACCTCAAACCACCCCTCCCAGGAGCGTGTGGCAGAGACTAGTGAAAACAGAGGAAAATCTTCACCCTTTAACACCTTCGTGCCAGGGGCTGGAGCGGGCTCAGGCTGCCTGTGCCCAGGACGGGGCCGGCAGAGCCCGGCTCGGCCGCCCATGCCGAGGAGCAGCCGGCGGTGGCTGCTCTGCTCAGGTTTGTCTTTTACGCTCGTTCGAGGGCTTTGCCCAAGCGACGATGCGGTTTCGTTTCCTGCTTTCTTGCAGCCTCGGCGTGTTTAGTTTGGCCTCCCGTGTCGTGCGACATGAAAGCCTTGGCTAGAAATACGTGAGCCCCTGTCTCCCAAGGCTTGGTGGTGTTTTCCTCTCCCTGCTCTCTTCGGGAAGGTCGGGAGCTGGGAGGAACGTGTGGAGCTGGCTCCAGTGATGCCGGCGGAGCAGCTCCTTGCCCAGGACAGCCTTCGGCGCACGAGGCCGCCGGCCCCTCCGGAGCCCCGCTTGTCTCACAGATGTTTATCGTGGCTGATAAGGCTCTGCCGGCTCTTGGCGCAAGCGGAAAGGGAAGTTTCTGCAGCCGTGAGCTGGTCACAAGCCTGGGGAGCGGAGCTCAGGGTCGTGGCCGTGCTGGATCCCCGGGTTCGCCCACCCCAGTGCTGCACCCCAAAGGGCTTTGACATCACCCATTCCTGGACAACCCAAATACTGCTGGCACCTGCCAGCTGCAGACTGGGGCCGATGTGCCCAGCCTGCCCCGACGCTGCTCCGGCCCGGGCGGCGTGCCACGGAGCGCCCACGCAGGGCGAGCAAGCCTGGCAAAGGGTAAACATGTCTATGGTAGCAGCTGATAATTACGGCCCTAATTCGGCAAAGCATCGCCACTTATAAGGCACCTAAGCATGTGCTTAAAGTTAATTACACGCTTAAAGATCCTTCCTGAACGAGCGTGGATTTAAGGCTGTGTTTGGTATCTCCTGTACTTAGCTGTGATTCAGCTAAACACCTCCCTTACCTCTTCATTTCCAACCACCCCAAACCATCATGAAGCGATTTCAGAGCTCGGCTCCAGCACTGGAAACCGAGCGGCTGTGCCCTCCTCTCTGCAGGCTGGCTTTGTAGATAGGAAAATAAACATCCTTTTGATTCTCATAGCTTTGTTTTCTCGATAGCGCTTCCCTCTCTGCAAGCCAGCGGCTTCCAGGCTGATTAGGAACCGGCTCCGCAGAGACCTCGTGAAATGGCTTCTCTGACAGAATCAGAGGCTTGAGGAGGGGAGGGGGAAAGAGAGAGAGAGGCAGAAAATGCCTCGGTAGAAACTGCCCCGCTTCAAGACGGCGAAACCGAGCGGGGCCCTTCGCATGCCGTCAGTTTTTCCACTGCATTTGCATCTCTCTCGGCTGTTTTCTGACGGCCGCTTTTTTCTTTTCCTCCGCGCGGTTTCTGCTCAACAGTCGCGTGTGAAGCGGAGCCGCGGCCGCCGGCGGTTGGCTCCTCGCCGGAGGTTGTACCGCTGCTGGATCTTCTCCTGCCACCCCGACCGGACCCACCAGCAGGCCCCTGTGACCCGAAGGGAGGTCGAACCCACCCCGCGGTGAAAATAACTGCGGGGGCAGCTGGTGAAATGATAAGAAGGGGTTGGTTGGAACAAGCTGCCCCCAGGGCGGCTTCCGCTTTTAGCATCATTTCTTTAACAAATCAGAGCAAAGCGTTTTCGAGAGAGAGAAGGATTTCGAAGCAAGCAGTTTTGGGGGGGGGGGGTTGTTGCTGAAATTCCCCAGGGAAACATTCCAGGACCCAGAAAGTGGGGCCACTTGGCCACTTGATAATTCGGGCAGGCAAGGAGAGCCCAGAGACATGCTTAGAATCTTGTCATTTTAGTCAGTGTTGGAAAGTCTTTGAGGGTTTTTTCCATCGAGTTTCTGGTACAAATTACCCTCTGTGGTGTGTGTGGCTCTAAAACATGGCTTCAAAATGGGGTGCACCTCACCAGAGGGGCTGGTTCTCCTTCAGAGGCTCCCAGGTGTCCTCAGACGTGCCCCTGCCTGGCAGAAGGATGCTGGATGCCAGGCCCTTCCCCACATAGCTCCGTTCATCAGCCACCACGTCACCTTGGGATTCCTCCCTTAGAACAGCCGTTAGCCCACCACCCCCAATGGGAGCAGGCTGCCCAGGACCATGTGCTGCTGGGCTTCAATTGCCTCCAAGGCTGGATGGAGCTCCACAGCCTCCCTGGACAGCCTCTCCCAGTGCTCCACCACTGTTAGAAAGCGTTCCTCCATCCCCGTCCTCCGCCTTCCTGCCTGCTTAGCAGGTAAGAGCTGGGCTAATCCCTCAAAGAGGGTCCCACCTGAGGGACGGCCACAGAACTCATCCTTCAGCGGGGAAGCTGGAGGAGAACGCGGTCCTGCAGCTCCCAGTGCCACCAGCCCCTCGGCGCCGCGTTCTGGACGCTACCGCTCGCTCTGTGAGCGTGCGTGACGGGGACCTTCCCAGCTCTGCCAGGCAGGAGCCTCCCAGGGCTGCGGATAAAGTTATCATTAGCATCTATTAACAATAACAAACAATATCAGCTGCGCTCGTTGTTGTCGGCTGGGTTATTAGTGCTGGAGAAACAGCTCCCCCAACACCCTCGGAGCCAGACGAGATTCATCTGTGTCTCATTAGCAGAGCTTTCCTTCTTTGTTTGTTCTGTTAAAATTAACTCTCCTTCTGGAATAAAAGAAGGAGGGAAGAACAACCTGACTGGCCTGGCCAGGCCTACCCAACTGCTGGCCCCGGCTCCAAGGGCTCCTGGTGGACAACCATTGCCCCGTCCCTGCCAGGGCACCACTGAGCCCTGTCCCTCAGCACCACAGCTCCACGCCTTGGAAACCCCTCCAGGGATCAGGGGACTCCAGCCCTGCCCTGGGCAGCCTGGCACAGGCCTGGACAACCCTGCAGTGCAAGAAATTGTTCCTCAGCTCCAACCTCAACCTCCCCTGGGGCACCTTGAGGCCGGTTCCTCTTGTCCTGTCCCTTGTTCCTTGGGAGCAGAGCCCAATCCCCTCTGGGTCCACCCTCCTGAATGTCAGGGAGCTGTGGAGAGCCAGAAGGTCTCCCCTGAGCCTCCTTTGCTCCAGGCTGAACAAGCCCAGCTCCCTCAGCCGCTCCTCCCCACACTCCTGCTCCAGACCCTTCCCCAGCTCCGTTGCCCTTCTCTGGACACGTTCCATGCCCTGGGTGAGATTCCCACTGTCCCCCTGGGAAGGTTCCCCCAGAACCTGTCCCTGCAGAGGCAGCACCACCGCAAGTGTGTGAAACTGGGACTGGCCTGGAGAGGTACCAGCAGTGGGGCAGGACATGAGTAACTGGGGTAGGATGGGGCTTTCCCAGGCAGAACGTGAAAAGCAGGGATTTTTTTGTTTGCATTCACATCTCTTTAACCCTGTGGCTCAGTTAATGCTTTTCTAAAATGACATCTGTTCCTCGTCAGGCTCAGCATTTTCCGTTGGTTGCCAGAGCCGCTTGGATATTTATAAAACAAACCAAAAAGAACCTAAAACCCCAGGGGCCCAAACGTTTCAAGCTTGTCAATCACAGACAATCAAAAATAAAACAAGTCCGTGGTCACAGACCTGCACAGCACCCCCCACCACCAGGACCGGGGTGCACCCTTGGGTGCAGGGGGTCCCCCATCCCCAGCTGAGCTGCACAAGGTGCTGGGGTGACCGGCTGGGAAGGACACAAATGGCACATGGGGCCAATCCAGGCTCCCTGTACCAGGGTCAGGATCAGCACCCGACCCTTCCCAAAGTGCTGTCGTAGAATCATGGAATTGTTTTGCTTGGAAAAGACCTTTAACATTAAATCCAGCGCTACCAGGACACCACTAACCCATGTCCCTCAGCACCACATCGCTATGGCTTTGAACCCCCTCTCAGGAAGAACCCAAAGGCAGGAGCAGAAATGTATTTCAAAAGCCACTGGAGAGGGAAATCTCCAAGCAGCACTGTCCTGGCACAAACACCCCAATTCCTGGCAATCTCTGCTGGAAACTCTTTTTCTCTTTGAGCCCATCAGCATTCACAGTAAAAACACCATAATAAATACCCTCTAAAGTGGAGGACGAGACCAGAGCTCCCAAGTCCAGCACGTGCCCACCCTGCTTAGGTGGGATGGAGAGGCAGATCCAGCAGATCCCCAGGGACGTTGTTCTGAAGGTTATAGGCCAGCAAGAATTTGGTTTGGTTTAAAATCTGTTTATAAAACAGCTAAGTGGGGTTTTTTTCATTATTATTGTCACAGGACTGGTCAGAGCTCCCGAGAGCCGGGCTCTGGTCTCCTATCGCAGTTGATCCGAGCAAGTTACATGCCCGACCTCTGCTCCAGCTCACATCCCTACCTTGGGGACAGCACGGAGTCACTCCGGTGCTGCATTTAGAACGTTAAAATAAAACAAAAGCTCTGCAGGCCTGAGGCAGGAGCTGAGCACCAGCAGCACCAGCGCCGCGCGAGGCAGAGACTGGAACGCCCTGGTCAGCAGCTTTTTAGCCGCAGGAGCATGGAGCTCCCCAACCCAACGAGGCCGTTAAACAGATCGACCCGAGGCCAGCGAGTTCGGCGCCGTTTTCAGCCTTCCGGTTGAGCGACAATCGCAATTGATCCTGCTGGAAGGTTAAGAAAGAAAATCAAATCATCCTTCTGGAACAACGTGCTTGGGCTGGAGCAGCCTCGTGCCCGGCAGCGGGGATTAAGCGGTGCGGAGCCGTGCAGCGGAAAGGCTGGTTTTCCCGCCCCGCTGTGGAGCGATGAGGGACGGCTTCGACTCGGCCTAATTGAGAGAGAAATTCCAGGGTCTGGGCAGAGGGAGGCTCTGCCAGCGTCCCCAGAGAAGCCACAGGGAGCTGTGGGGAGCAGAGATACGTGAGCGCAGCTGAAACGTGTGGGATTTTGGGAGGGATCGGCACAGCACGGGGCTCGCCGGGCACAGGAGCTCTGCAGCATCACTAAAGGTTTTCTGTGCCGTAAGAACCTCTTGAAAACCTCCTTTTCTACAGGGGTTTATAGAGCTCTGAAGAAAGCTGAAATAAAATGTTCCCCCCCCCTCGCACGTGTCGGGGAAGCAGAAGCGCTGGGCTGAGCGGGCCGGGCTGTGCCGTTTTACCGTGTTATTTAACTGCGCTGGAAATGAAGGATGAAGGTGATAAAGGGTTTATTTTAGCAGGCAGCAGCCACTCGCTGCTCAGTAATGCACCGAGGAAGAGCTCAGCTCCGCCATCCCCTTTCCCATTCCAGTCACGTGCCCCCAAAATTGCAAATGGAGATTTGTTACATTTCATTTGCTCCCATCCCTGGGAAGCCATTTGCGATGAGTTCACGTCTCCCAGGAGGCTCTATTCCAATCAAAGTGAAAAGAGAGGAGAAAAAAAAAAAAAAAAAAAA